>SJYT01070724.1:24876-55501 GCA_006410635.1 Cephalophus harveyi | reverse complement strand
GGGGGGCGCTGGTTTGATCCCTGATTAGGGAACTAAGATCTTACATACTGCGCAGTACAGCCAAAAAATATAAAACAAAGTAAAAATAATTTTTTTTAATTTAAAATTATTTAATTAATTAAAACTTCAAAATAATGAAGTGAAACATGGGAGAATGACCAATAGGACCTTCTGTGAGGCAAGCCTTGTCTGGGGAAGGTATTGGCAAGAAGAGAGGGGAAAGTGCTTTTTCCATTAACAATCTGTAAATATTTAATTATGGCTTGATTTTGGTGACTGCAATTAAAACACTTTCTCTCTTTGGGAGCTAGCATGTCAGAATCTCAATCTAGGTTAGGTAGACACTGTCTTTAATAAGAAGTCTGATGAAAAATAAGAAAGGACCACCCCCATATTATAAAGGTAAGAGGTGTTGAGGGCTGGGCAGGGCTGTATAACTTCCTTGAAAAGACAGCTAAACCCTCTCATTCAGCAGTCTTCAATTAACAAATCTTCCCCACTAGACAGATGAAGACATAGAGACACAGAAAGGCTGAATAACTAGAAGCCAGGTCACTTGAGTTCGACACTCATTCCTCTGTTGAACAAATACTTACTGGGATTTATCTGTGCCAAGCAGTAATATTGTAACAAATTCAATGACTTTATAAAGGGTCTACATGTAAAGAATCTTTTTAAAAATAGATGGTCAAAAATGCATACTCACAATATTATATATATTACATATAATATATGTTAATATTATATGTAATATATAAATGCTCTTTCCACTAATATACATATCACAAGGCTATGAATTCATATACACTCCCGCTACCCAGGTCCATGTGCTAAAGCACAGAACTCTCATACTGACATAGACCCACATATGCCAGGACAGACCCATAAAAGTTATGTTCACAGCGGCAATATTCATAGCAGCTCCAAACATAAAACTGCCCAAATACCCGTGAGCCCAAAAAATATGTAAATAAATTAGAGCACATTCACCCAGCGGAACACAAAACAGCGCTGAGTGGGCACGTTACTGCACACACAGATACAGGGATGAACCTCTCCAAGTGCGCTGAGTGAAGGAAGCCAGGCACGAAAGTGTGCGGGCAGCATGATGCCATTCAGAGGAGACAGGAAACATCAGTCTCTGCTGGGGCAAGCCAGGACCACAATTATCCCTGGGGTGGGGAGAAGACCGAAGGATGGAAAGAAAGCATTGGGAGGATTCTGGCAGGTGGTCATGCTCGGTGTCTTGATCTGATGATGCTGATGACAAGAGTGATTTCAGCTTATGGAAATTTATTAAGCCAGGCCCTTATGATACATGTGCCTTTCTGTGTGAATATTATACATTAGTTGAAAGTACTTTTAGAAATGCAGTGAACGATGGCCTCACCCACTTCATCTCTTTAATAATTCTCTGATTTGCTTTCTTTGTCCTGGGCATAGCCAGAGCTCAGATTGCTATAATATACCACAGTATCCTGGGTTAATAGAGCAAGTAGACATTTTTATTCCCATAACAAATCAGCAGGCTGATAAACAAGTGTATTATTGAATGTGTATGCGTCTGTTTTGCTGGCGCTTTTATTTTTTTACTCCTTTAACATAAAGACCAACACACCCTGGGTCTTAAGATTCTGCTCCAAAGAAAGCCCATCAAGTTCTGATTAGCCGCAATCCAGAATGAATCTTTTCAATGAATGAAAATGAGGCGAGCTTTTATGGGCCTATTACCCAGGGGCATCCAGTGGTATTTTTACTCTCCATATTTGACCTTAAAAATGTTTTGTAGTTTGTCAAGGATATAATTTTCACCCAGTCAGGCTGCAGGGGCAGCTAATTAAGTGGTGTTTAATGACATTTGTTCCTTAAAGGAGGGCTGATTAAATGTACCATGTAATTTTTTACCAAATCAAGCAATTCACCCAATTTTCAAATGTGCTTAATAAGCCAGGCCCAAGTCATTACAGCCTGCCAGCTGGGTGACGGATGTGGCTCCTTCGGCAGCAAGAGCTCTCAGAGGGCTTCAGCTTCCTCCCTCCAGGCCTTTGTCCGGCCTCCCTTCCGAGTGGACATTCTTTTCTGTTCCCCCTTTATCTCTGCCAGTCTGACTCATTCTAGAGAATGCATCTGAAATCTGAGTTTTTTCTTGGAATTTCCACCACCTGAAACTTTCTCCAGTTTAGCCAAGATCAGCTCTCCTTTCTTCAAACTCCTGTGACTCCTGGCATTTGCCCCTTAGCTTTGAATCCGTTCCTCTTTCATCCCTGTGCCCCTCATGTTCCCAGTTAAATTATGACCAATGTTAGACTGCCAGGAGATCAAACCAGCCAATCCCAAAGGAAATCAACCCTGAATACTCGCTGGAGGGACTGATGCTGAAGCTTCAATACTTTGGTCACCTGATGTGAAGAGTCAACTCATTGGAAAAGATGATGCTGGGAAAGATTGAAGGCAGGAGGAGATGCGGATGACAGAGGATGAGGTGGTTGGATGGCATCACTGACTCAATGGACATGAGTTTGTGCAAACTTCAAGAGATGGTGAGGGACAGGGAAGCCTGGTGCACTGCAGTTCTTGGGGTTGCAAAGAGTCAAACAACTTAGCAATGGAACAACAACAAATGTGAGTTTCAGAAACCATTCTGCTATTGGGTTGGCCAAAAAGTCCGTTCGGGTTTTCCTGCCACGTGGCTATGTTAAAACTGGACGAACTTTTTGGCCAACCCAATACTTTTTCCAAACCTGAGTTTTACCTGGTCCTAAGGGCACAGAACAGCTCACATTTGGGAAGAACTGGGTGACTGCTTTAGGAGGACACGCAGATGTTGTAATCTCTCCACTTAGTCTCTGTGTCGCCTTGGGCAGTTAATTACTCATGTTCTTTAAGCCTGAGGTCCTTCACCTGTAGAAGGATAATATAAAAATCTCCCCAGTGTGATTCTAGTGGGAGTTAAATAAGAAAAGGCAGCGGCTCTCAAACTCTGCTTTGCCTAAAATTATCAAAGTGGTTGTTAAAAATGAAAAATCCTAGGCCACTTTCCTTTTCCCCCCAGAAATTCTCACTCGGTCTAGAAAAATGCTCAGAGATCTGCCAGCATCTGTCACCCCATATTCAACTTTAGTGCAGGTGTTCAGAAGGATCAGCCTTTGAAAAACACTGAGATATGAAACAATAACAGTAACAATAATAATATTTAATATTATAATTATAAAGCAAGTTGATGTCAAAGAGCTAATAAACAGCTCTTCAACTTGGCATCCAATTTAAAGACAAATTTAAGAGATAAGGAAGCAATAAAATGAGTAGAGTTTGCAATGTCACCCTCATTTTATAATAAAAGCTCATAATAGACTATGTGGCTGTGCCTGGAGTTAGAAAGTTCCTGTTTTGTCACTTTGGTTGGGTTTCTTCAGTTGTAACAGAAAGAGCCCTTGATAAATACCATGTTTCCACACCTCTCTGCAATTCTTAGCACACAGGCATGACCCACCTGCCCAGCCCTGTCCTTGGCCACTGTCTACACTCCACACAGGCCGCTCCAAGGAACATATGTGCATGGTGAACATGCTGGAAGCCCCAGAAATATAAGAGGGAACAAGAAAGATGCAGGACCCAGGTACTACCTTGGTGTCCTCAGAGTCCTGACCTGGGCAGGGAACATTTAGAGAAAGGAAGCAGTCCATGCAGGGAATGTGCTGAGGTCTATGGCGGTGGTGTGGACACGCCCTGGACCCCAGAGCAGGTCAGCCCACCCCAAAAAGCCTTTGTCCCCTGTGATCAGAGTGCACACGCTCAGTGCTGCTGAGGTTCCTTTCCGGGTCTGCCCTGTTCTTTGCATCCATCTTTCCTCTCTCTTTTACTTACGGTCGCATGTCCTCCCCAAGTAGCACCTTCTCTACTTTTTGTGCTTAATATGAGGTAGGAGCTAAAGTTTGAAAGAGACAAACAATGTTTTCATTTGCTGAAAAAAAAAAAAAAAAAAAATGAGGACAAGGCTCCAACCTAAGACAGGGAAAGTGAAACTATCAGGACCAGGAAGACCTTTTGCCATGTTATCTTTAAAACAAATAAGTAGCAAGGACCTACTGTGTAGCACAGAGAACACTGCTCAATAACTCTATAATAACCTAAAGAGAAAATAATTTGAAAAAGAATAGACATATGTATACATATTAGTGAATCACTTTGCTCTACGGCTGAAACTAACACAATGCTACAATATCAAATTTAAATTTTTTAAGTAAATAAAACAAATAATCTGAAATATTTTTGAAAAGTTCAGGCCAAGCCTGTCTCTGCAGGCACCCCTCGGGCTCTCAGATCTCCCCGTTCTTCCCAATTTTCATATGGGAACAAGAGCCTGATAAAGTTCTTTCCTTTATTGCACAAGAAGGAGGCAAGAGAGGAAAAAGGAACATAGTAAAGGGGAGCCCTGAGCTGGCCTAACTTGATGCAGGCATGCACTTTCCACTTACTACCTGGTCCGTCCAGGCAAAGCTATAGTCTTTTCAGTAGTCGTGTATAGGTGCAAGAGTTGGACCATAAAGAAGGCTGAGTGCCAAAGATTAGATGCTTTTGAATTGTGGTGCTGGAGAAGACTCTTGAGAGTGTCTTAGACTGCAAGGAGATCCAACCAGTCCAACCTAAAGGAAGTCAACCCTGAATATTCATCAGAAGGACTGATGCTGAAGCTCCAATACTTCGGCCACCTGATGTGAATAGCTGACTCATGGAAAAGACCTTAACGCTGGGAGAGATTGAGGACATGAGGAGAAGGGGGTGACAGAGGATGAGATGGCTGGATGGCATCACTGACTCAATGGGCATGAGTTTGAACAAACTCTGAGAGATTGTGGAGGACAGGGAAGCCTGATGTGCTGCAATCTATGGGGTCACAAAGAGTCGAACAAGACTTAGTGACTGAACAACAACAATAACTTAGAGCAAGCCTCTAATTTCTGTAAGCCTCAGTTTGCAAGGCAGGAACAACGGTCATGAGTATAATTAGATAATTCAGACTTAACCATCGGAACAGATGCCGGTATGCAGCAGGGTTTTAAACGTGAGTTCCTGTTGCATGAGGCTTACACTCACTCTTTCTGAAGATGAGAGGAGGAGGTGTGCCCAGGGACACATGCTGGGACTTTTTGAAGTGGCTTGTGGGCTCATAACGGAAACCAAAAGACTTCTAAGACAGAGCTGCATCCCTGGATGCAAAATAAAAGCCAGCCCAGCCAGAAGACACACTCACGTCAGTGGCTCGAATACCCACCGTCACTTTGCCTTTTAAGTTTAAAAGAAAAATCAACCAAACAAAATCTTTTCTCTCATTTGGTTCTTTTCATTCCTGGGTCTTTGTTCCATGCCTCACTCACCCCAAGTCTCTCTCTCTCAAGATCTGTTTTTATCACCACTTCCCCCAAGAAGCGCACTCCCTGGAACTGCATCTGGCTCCCTGATGGTGACACAGACATGCCGGCTCCTTCTCTCTCAAGATCTGTTTTTATCACCACTTCCCCCAAGAAGCGCACTCCCTGGAACTGCATCTGGCTCCCTGATGGTGACACAGACATGCCGGCTCCAAGCTCAGCCAGGACCACTCTGCAGAGGTCCTCAGAGGGTGAGGACGCTCCTGAGGGCAGGTGGTGCCTGGATGGATGGCAGATATGGGACTAAGCATTAAAAAGATCAAAGGCAGAGACTCAAGGGGGGCACGCACCAGCCTGCTGTGTTCATGGCAGGCTTCCGAGAAGAGGGGGCCATGCTTGTTAGTGAGCAGTAGCGATGACTGCATCAGGAGATTTATTTTAAAACTTGGAAAGCATTTACAGTTATTTTTACTTTCCCACATCACCAGTCATGGATATGAATGGCTTCAGTCTCCATCAGTAAAACACAGCACCGTGCAATGACTATTACATCCACTGGAGGACTCCATCTCTGGTTCATCGTTAAAAGCTCCTGGATTTGGTCCAGGAGATATTTACTGAGCACCTACCATGTACCAAACCCTGGGTTCTCATGAAGAGTTGAACACATGCCCCTGCAGCAATTGGAAGAGAGCAGGTATGGGGGCTAAGTGACAGGTTTGGGGAGCACAAGTCATGGGGTGGGGAGGGGAATGGGGGGGACTGGAGCACTGCAGGCAAGGGGGTGCGGCTGGACCAGAGCAAAGGGGACCTGGAGGTCAGGCTTGTGTCCTAAGAGAACTCAGTCCCTGTGCAAACAGAAAGCCCAGGGTCACACCACCCAGGATGGCAGAGCTGCGGTTGAAACTAGGAGGCCCAGCTCCCCTCTCAGGGCTACTCACAGCACACGATGGCTTCCCCAACCATTTCTTTACATTAGCAAATAACAACAGCAACAACAGTTGATGTTTACCGGGTGGTCACTGTATGCCAAGTGCTATCCTAAGCACGTGACGACTTCATTTTCTGCAACAATCCTGTTTAAAAAATAATGATAATCATGAACCCTCATCTCACAGAGGAGTCTTCAGAGACACAAAAAGGTTAAACAACTCAGTCAAAGCCACACAGTAAGAAATACAGCTGATACTCAAAGCCCAGCATTCTGAATCCAAAATCCATTTGCTGACCACCTACGATCTGCTGGCAGGCTAAGTCCATGCTCCCGTCTCCACACTGATAAAAGGAAGGCTGGGGGCCATCCTGATGTCTGAATTTCCCATCTGCCCTTTCCTCCAAAGAATCACAGACATTGACTTGATGTTGCCAGCTTTGACCTCCTCTAGGACACAAGCAAGATGCTTGCTGCAGACCTGGCCCCATACCTGGGCAGGCGAATCAGCAGTGACACTGGGCTCTGTGCCAAGAGGGGCTACCACCACCTTTTGAGCCTTGAATGCTGACACCGTGCGTCTTTCTACTATAATCCCCAGCTGGAAACTGCCAGGCCAGTTGAAAACCATGTAAGCAGTAGTCTGGGAGCAAAGGGAAAAATGGCGGGAAGATAACAAAGTCTCACTGAAAAGCAGCAGGGGCCCAAAAAGCAGTCCGAACTATCAGTCTGGGGGCAGCATGCTGCTTGGGTTATTTTGCAGAAAGACAGACAGTATGTCAGTCTTCCTAAATGCGTTCAGCCCTTTGCTTCCTGGCCTGCACAGTGGAAGAACTGACCTAAATCCCTTTCTTTCAAAGAAGCCTGCAAAAACCATCATTAAAGGTCTGTGCTGGGCAGGAGGATGGAGATCTGAGGATGGAGAGCGGGGAGTGAAAGAGTACTTGCTGAGTGTACTGCTTGCCAGGCACGCCTCGAAGGGTCTTGTATTCATTATCTTTTTCATCTTCTGATGTGGGTGTGATGAGTGTGCCTGTTTCATCGACAGGAGGCCAAGGCACAGATGGTTCGGGAACTAGTGCCTGGGCCCACGCTCACAGCGGCGGTGTCAGGTCAGCCCCGGGGCCCACGCTCACAGCGGCGGCGTCAGGTCAGCCCCGGGGCCCACGCTCTCAGAAGCAGTGTCAGGTCAGCCCCGGGGCCCGGCTCCCACCCAGCACACCATCAGCCTCCTCCACCAAGTCCTGGGCCAGGATCTGAGAAGCTTTATTATTCTCTTGTTCTGTGACTCCGAGCCTTGTGCCCTGGTGATCCATCTGTGGGCTCAGCACTCGCGGATCTATAATGGAGCACATGCCCAGCTTGGAAATAGACAAGCGAGAGGCCTGTTCCCACCTCAATGAGATCACATCAGGGGCTGTGACATAGACATCAACAAGAGCAGCACAGAGCAACATGTGCTGACCAAGTCCATCCAGAGATCCCACTGACCCCCGATTCAGCACGTCTCTGCCCACTGCCATCCACCCCCCCCCGGATTCCACATTTCCCTTGTGAATGTTCATTGCTCAGTTATGTCCGACTCTTTGTGACCCCATGGACTGTAGCCCACCAGACTCCTCTGTCCATAAAATTCTCCAGGCAAGAATACTGGAGTGGGTAGCCATTCCCTTCTCCAGGGGACCTTCCTGATCCAGGGATTGAACCCTGGTCTCATGCATTGCAGGCAGATTCTTTACCTTCTGAGCCACCAAAGCCCCTCCATATTTCCATTAATTAGAACTAAACGCAGAGACAGACAAGCCGGAGAGCTAGCAGCCTCTCACCTCTCCCAGGTCCCTCTTCTCTCAGGTGCAACCAGGGCTGCTATTTCCAGAGCACGAACATCTCTGTGGGATGACCTGGCCGTGCCTGGAGTTGGGCTGCTCACTGCCCACCTGCACCCACCAACGTTCCTTTGCTCTGTCCCGCTTCCCTCCTGCAGCCGGGACCCCCCATCACCCTCTGTAATGACCCCGGCTGGTTCCCCATCACCTACCACAGGGGGTCAACTATGATGGCAGACTTGAGGTCCCTCCTACCTCTGTGGACTCCCTCCAGGGGTCTGCCCCCGACCACCAGGCTGTCCGCAGACAGCGCCATCTTCCTGAAATAACGAGGATACGAGGTGACACGTCAAGAGCGGCTGCTGACTCTGCACTGAAGGCCGCACAGAAATTACCTTGTTTAGGTCCCTGAGTTGCTCAGACACCAAGTCCATCCAGACTTGGTGGGGACACCAGACTGGCTTCAGGAGGGGCTGTGCTTAGAATTAAACTCTATGGAGTCTTTGTTTCCCTGGTGGAGCCTGTGATGGAGTGCAGGACCACCGTGAAGAAGGCGCATGTCCACTCGGGCACAGAGGAGCCTCCCAAAGAGAGATGGTGTTGAAGCTCAGGCTGAAGGGCAAGGGGGCCTTGACTCAGCAAGTCCTGGGCGGGGTCACGACTGAGCGACTGAACTAAACTGAACTGAACTGAATCCTCACAAGCACCCAACAAGGTGCAGTATACTTTGAGACCCACTCTAGAGCCAAAAAAGAGAGGCTTCAAGAAGCCAAATAACAAGCCCACAGGATAAGAGGTGATGATGGGTCTGACCCCAGATTTTCTGCCTCCAGAGCCCGTGTTCCTAACACACCTGCCCAGGACTTGCTGATCAAGGCCCCCTTGCCCTTCAGCCTGAGCTTCAACACCATCTCTCTTTGGGAGGCTCCTCTGTGCCCGAGTGGACATGCGCCTTCTCCACGGCGGTCCTGCACTCCATCACAGGCTCCACCAGGGAAACAAAGACTCCATAGAGTTTAATTCTAAGCACAGCCCCTCCTGAAGCCAGTCTGGTGTCCCCACCAAGTCTGGATGGACTTGGTGTCTGAGCAACTCAGGGACCTAAACAAGGTAATTTCTGTGCGGCCTTCAGTGCAGAGTCAGCAGCCGCTCTTGACGTGTCACCTCGTATCCTCGTTATTTCAGGAAGATGGCGCTGTCTGCGGACTTCCCACGTGCCTTGCCCAAGGCCAGCGAGGGCCGAGGGACCAAATTCACTCATTTGATGAAGGCACGTGAGAGCCTGGATACTCTCTGGGCTGTGGGTTTGGGGCTATACTATACTCATTTCTTGCTCTCTTTTCTCTCTAGTCTTAGTTGTGGGTGCTTTTTCTTTGGTGGAGGGAGTGGGGAAGTTAGTTGAGGGGTGACCCAGAATAAAGGGAACAGAGAACTTGTTGCTGAGTCCTGTACAAGGCTTTAGGCTTTAGGAGAGAAAAGGACATTCACCAAGCAAGGAGACCCCAAGGGTCAGGTTGCCCCACAGTGAGGGACCCAGACCCAGAGGCCAGGCTGTATGCTTTCAATCCAGCTTGGCCACGCTCACTAGCCATCTGATCCGCAGCAGATCATCTAACCTCAACAAGCCTCCTTTCCTGATGGACGGAACGTGGGCAAAGTATCACCCTCATTAGAGTTGCTGTGAGGGTGAGATGTGTTAATAAATGAAGCAGTCTCAGAAATATGTCTAGCTGTATTATTATTCTGAAATTGAAAGTGTAGTCTCAACTCTCAAGGGCTGCAGAAAACTTGAGAGAGTTTTCTCCATCCATTTAAAATAATCTCTCTACATTTTAAATAATGCAGGATGGTTTATAATGAAATAGTCATTGATCTGCATGGATGCAACTCATATAACAGAATAACAAAGTAGAAATCAGGAGAGCTGGGTTTTCAACCCAATTCTGTCTCTAACCAGCCATGTAACTTTGGGGCAAGTTTCTTAACCTCTCCTACCTGCATTTTCTTTGACTGCAAACCAGAGATCATGGGGATGACTTGGATGCTTTTGGTAAGAATTAGAATAGACAGCTTAGTCTATTTTTTAGTACTTAGCCCAGTTGAAGAGTGCCAAGATCACTCTATAGAGATAGAAAAGACTTCTCGACAAATGATGTTGAGACACTGACTTGCAAACGAAGGCAGGTGGACTCTTCAGTTCAGTTCAGTTCGGTCGCTCAGTCGCGTCTGACTCTTTGCGACCCCATGAATCATAGCACACCAGGACTCCCTGTCCATCACCATCTCCCGAAATTCACTCAGACTCACGTCCATCGAGTCCGTGATGCCATCCAGCCATCTCATCCTCGGTCGTCCCCTTCTTCTCCTGCCCCCAATCCCTCCCAGCATCAGAGTCTTTTCCAGTGAGCCAACTCTGCATGAGGTGGCCAAAGTACTGGAGTTTCAGCTTCAGCATCATTCCTTCCAAAGAAATCCCAGGGCTGATCTCCTTTAGAATGGACTGGTTGGATCTCCTTGCAGTCCAAGGGACTCTCAAGAGTCTTCTCCAACACCACACTTCAAAAGCATCAATTCTTTGGTGCTCAGCCTTCTTCACAGTCCAACTCTCACATCCATACAGGACCATAGGAAAAACCATAGCCTTGACTAGATGGACATTAGTCGGCAAAGTAATGTCTCTGCTTTTGAATATGCTATCTAGGTTGGTCATAACTTTTCTTCCAAGGAGTAAGCGTCTTTTAATTTCATGGCTACAGTCACCATCTGCAGTGATTTTGGAGCCCCCCAAAATAAAGTCTGACACTGTTTCCACTGTTTCCCCATCTATTTCCCATGAAGTGATGGGACCAGATGCCATGATCTTCGTTTTCTGAATGTTGAGCTTTAAGCCAACTTTTTCGCTCTCCTCTTTCACTTTCATCAAGAGGCTTTCTAGCTCCTTTTCACTTTCTGCCATAAGGGTGGTGTCATCTGCATATCTGAGGTTACTGATATTTCTCCTTACTCCTATAGAATTCTCAATTGGTTCAAAACTCAGGTCATTAATAACAAAGCCATCCTCCAAGCCCCTCCATATCCCCAACAACTACTTCTAAGTGGCAGGTAAAAGGTGCTTTAGCTGAAGTGCACGTAGAAGAAAATAAAACAGGGAAAATGAACAGCTTGACTCCATTAGGTGGGTAGAGAGGAAATCCACCATGAGGGTGATAGCTGAGCAGAGGATTTTCACTAGCTAAGGGAGCAAAGAAGGAAATTCCAGAGAGTGGGTTGCCTTGAGAATCATCCCAGAGATGAGACAGTAGAGAAATATTCATAGAACAGAGAAAAGCTCAATGTGGACAAACCCAGATTTCGAAGGGAGATGAGTGGAGAAGACTCGTGGGTGATGTCATTTTTTTATTGAGCTGTAATTGTAACACTGTATATGTTTGAGATGTACAATGTGTTGATTTGATACATTTACATATTTCAATATGATTGCTCTGACACCTCCATCATGTCACATAATTATCATTTCTTTATGTGGTGAGAAAACTTAAAGTCTAGTCTCCCAGCAACTCAGAGGTATAAAATACAGAATTGTTGACTAACAATCACAGTTCTGAGCCCTCCATCTCCAGAACCTATTTATTGTCTAATTGCTAGTTTGTACCCTGTAACCGATATCTCCCCAGCTCCCCTACAGCCCCCTGGTAACCACCATTCTACTTTCTGTTTCTCCGAGATTGGCTTTGTAGAGTCCACGGATAAGCAACATCATACAGTATTTGTCTTTCTCTGTCAGACTTATCTCACTCAGCCTCACATCCTCAAGGTCCATCCACATTGTCACACATGGCAGGGCTTCCTTCTCCCTCATGGATGAATAATACTAGTACACTCTGTGTGTGTGTGTCTGTCTGTCTGTCCATCCCACATTTTATTTATCCATGGGTTCAGTTGTGTGTGTGTCCATTTGTCCAGTTCTTCCATTGACAGATATTTGCTTCCATCTCCTCGGCTTGTGAGTAACGTCTCCATGAACATGAGAGAGGGTGATGGCATTGCTGGTAGAAGGAGAAAGGTATTCACTGTTAGGGACACCCTGGGGGCCCAGTTAGGGAGTTTGGGGATGAAAGTAACATGGTAATGTACCTGCTTTCTCATTAAAGATCACTGCAGTAGAGGGTAGAAGTTGGGATGAAGGCTGACTGAAGGCAAGAAAACCACCAAGCAGAAGCCCATCAGCAAGGCCCCAAAACAAGCAAGAGTGAACTGTCAAAGGTGCTGCGGAGGAAGTGGGCAAACGTGGATGGATTCAAAGACCGTCGTGGTCAAGGATATTTGGATGGCATCTAAGATGCTGCCACTTGCCAGCTGTGGGATTCCAGGACAATCATTTCAACTCTCTGCTCAGTATTAAATGTTGGATCCACTCCCAAGGTGAGGTCAGGATTAAATGAGGGAGTGGATACCTACATGTTTTCTTCTAACTGTGGTAAAAATTCATGTAATATAAAGTCCACCACGTTAAGGTGTGCAATTCAGTGGCTTTGAGTATATTGGCGATGCTGTGCAACCACTGGCACTAATTTCAGAACATTCTCATCACCCCAAGATGGAACCATGCACTCATTACCAGTCAGTTCCCAGCCTTTGGCATCCACTAATGTACTTTCTGTCTCTATGGATTTGCCTATTCTGTATATTTTATTTAAATGTAATCCCGATACGTGGGCTTTCATGTCTGGCTTCTGTCACTTATCATGATGTTTTCAAGATTCATCCACATTGCAGCATGTATCAAGACTTCATTCCTTTTTATGCCTTAATAACAGATTTCATGGTATGTATATTCCACATGCTGCTTATCCCCTCATGAGTTGATGGACATTTTGCATTGTTTCCACTTTAGGGCTATTAGGAATAACGCTGCCCTGAACATTTGTGTACGGGTTTTTGTTTCAATGCCCTTTTTTAAACTAAAAGACATTCATTCACTTCATTTGATTATTTACTCAGCACCAGAGGGTGTGCTAGCTTCTGGAGTGAGAACCATCTCCAGGACAGGTAAGGTGTCTGACCGTTAGGTATATACATTTTATCAGGGGAGAGAAGCAGTAAATGAGGAGGTAAATAAATAAACAAGGTATCAGGCTGGCCAAAAAATTCATTTGGGTTTTCTCATAAGACTAAACGAAATTTTTGGCCAACCCAATAATGCAAATGGTGATGTCTTATGAAATGGATACAGAGCAATGAGTGAGCACAGTAATTGATGAAGGAAGAAGTGAGGATTTAGGCAAGATGATCCATGCATTGGTCAGGGTTCCAGAGAAAGAGTAACATTAGAATGTGCGTATACAAAGAGAGATTTATTTTAAGAAATTGGTTCGTGTGATTGTCATGCTTGGCAAGTCCAAAATCTGCAAAGTAGGCCAGCAGATTGAAGACCCAGGGAACAACACATGTGGCAGCTCAAGTCCAAAGGTTATTCACTGACAAAATATCCTCTTGCTTGGGGAGGGCAATCTTTATTCTAGAACAAGACCTTCAACTGATTAGATGAGGCCCACCCACATCACAGAGGCAATCTGCTTTACTCAAAGTTCACCCATTTACAGGTTACTCTCATCCACAGAAACACCATCACAGAAACATCCAGGATAATATGTACTACATCAGTCTCGGGTATGATGGCCTCCAACCTAGTTGACAAGAAATTAACTGTCATAATCAAGAAAGGTGTCCTTGAGGAGTAATAATTCTGGCTGTGATGTGAGGAGCAGGAGCCATCTATGCAAAAAGCTAGAGGGAAAGCATGCCAGGCAGAAGGAGCAACACATGCAAAGGCCTCAGGGAGGCAAACTGTACAAATTTGCTCGGAGTTGAGGCAGCTCAGAGCCATGATATCAGGCGGTGAGCAGAGCAGACACAAAGGGAAGGACATTCTTTTTAGAGAAGGAGACAGGCTCGTGGTCGCTCCTCCATACTCCACTGCATCAGACAACCAACCCCCAAAGCCACATACTTCTGCGGGAGGTGGGCTGGAAACAGCATTTCCAGGCAGCCACACAAAAAGAAGTCACCAGGGCTTTTGAAAGAAAACACCAGGAAAGGTAACATCAAACATAAATATGATTTCTCATGGCTGTTTCCCACGCTTCCAGAAACAGACAAATTTACTTCTAAAAGGTCCTGCTGAGTCTGCCTCTATCAGCAGCCTTAGGAAGGCTGCCTCTGGGCCAGCTGGGATGCGGGTCGCCTTCTCTAACGTTCGCACTTCATGGCTTAGACAGCACCTCGGCCCACAGAAGCTTGATTTCCCCCAAGATCCCAGGAGCGGCCCATCACCTTGATTGCTTCTGATCAAGGCAAACAGAAAAATGAAGAAGAAAAGACATCTGTTCTCTTTTTGTCACTTAAGCCAGCAAACACCTGCAGTCAGTGCGGCCACTCAAAACCAACGTGAAAGTCAATCCCCAACACAAGGAGCCCCGATGCAACGCGAGGAATTAAAACTTGGCTCTGTCCTCCATTCAGAAGGAAAAATCACAGGCTGCCTTTTGCCAGAACCCGCTGCCTGTGTGTTTCAGTCACACAAGTCTGCCAGGGGAAGCGCTGGCTTGTCCTACCTCTTGACCTCATCTTTGCCACTTGTCATCTGTCCCCACCTGTGCCAAAGGCATGCCAGCACCGTCTGTTAGGAAGCACTCTGCACCACTGCCTCTCACCTGACGGGCTGTGCAGTCTCCTCCTGGGATCCTTGGGTGTTCCCCGGCCCCTCCTTGAGTTCCCCATGCTGCTGGCCGGCCAGGGTCCCCTCCTGCCTCCTTCTCTCTGCAGACCTCACTTCAAACCTCCAGTCAAGCCCCAAGGCTTTCACCTTTTCCATCAAGTCATGCTGCCTTGCACCTCTGCACCTTTGCACAGGTGTTCCCTTCTACCAGGAACATCCCTCCTGGGCAGCCCCCTCCCTTACGGTCATCAATGAGTTAACCTGATCCCTCCATCAAGTCTCAGCTTTGGAAACCCTGTTGTTTTCGTTAGAACCAAAATCTATTGTACAGAATGAAGTCAAAAAGACAAAAACAAATATCTCATATTGATAAATACATGAGGAAGATGCCCTGGAGAAGGATGTGACAACCCACTCCAGTATCCTTGCCTGGAGAACCCCACGGACAGAGGAGCCTGGCAGGCTACAGTCCACGGGGTGGCAGAGTCAGGCACAACTGAGTGGCTAACATACAACACATATACATGGAATATAGAAAAATGGTAATGATGGACCTATTTGCAGGGCAGAAATAGAGGTGCAGTTGTAGAAAACAGACTTGTGGACACAGCAGGGGAAGAGGAGGATGTGACAGATTGAGCAAGTAGCATGACGTATACACCCTATCCTGTATAAAACAGATAACTAGTGGGGAGCTGCTGTATAAAACAGGGAGCTCAGCTCGGTGATCTGTGACAACCTAGGGGCATGTGACNGCAGGGCAGAAATAGAGGTGCAGTTGTAGAAAACAGACTTGTGGACACAGCAGGGGAAGAGGAGGATGTGACAGATTGAGCAAGTAGCATGACGTATACACCCTATCCTGTATAAAACAGATAACTAGTGGGGAGCTGCTGTATAAAACAGGGAGCTCAGCTCGGTGATCTGTGACAACCTAGGGGCATGTGACGGGGTGCAGTGGGAGGCCCAAGAGGGAGCGGATATATGTATACTTACAGCTGATTCACTTATAGCAGAAACCAACCCATATTGTAAAGCCGTTATCTTCCAATTAAAAACAAAGAACAAAAGTCCCAGATGGTTGTTGCTGCTGTTGTTGTCACTAAATTGTGTCCGACAATTGTGACCCCATAAACTGCAGCATGCCAGACTCCTCTGTCCTCCACGATCTCCCAGAGTTTGTTCAAACTCATGTCTATTGAGTTGTGATGCCATCCAACCATCTTATCCTCTGTCACCCTCTTCTCCTTTTGCCCTCAGTCTTGCCCAGCATCAGCATCTTTTCCAATGAGTCAGCTTTTCGCATCAGGTGGCCAAAGTATTGGAGCTTCAGCTTCAGTATCAGTCCATCCAGTGAATATTCAGGGTTGATTTCTTTTTGAATTGAGTGGTTTGATCTCCTTGCAGTCCAAGGGATTCTCATTAGTCTTCTCCAGCACAACTTGAAAGTATCAATTTTCCATACTCCGTCTTCCTTCTGGTCCAACTCTCACATCCAAACAAGTTCCTGAGGCACTTGACCAAACACGAATCCTGGACATCAAAACAACCTTCACATGTATCCCCACCACACTGTTCACTGTGGATCCCTAGGGCCCAGGAGGGCACCAAGCAAAGGGCAGGTGTATATCACTACCTTTTGAAGGAATGAATGAATGAATAGCACAGAGACAGTCTCTGGGTGTACAATGTTAAAGGCTTGTAAGACCATCACTGTGTCAACCATTCATTCAGGTCAGTTCCCAGGCAGGAATTGAGGTCATTCATTTGGACACGACTGAGCTACTTCACTTTCACTTTCATGCATTGGAGAAGGACATGGCAACCCACTCCAGTGTTCTTGCCTGGAGAATCCCAAGGTCGGGGGAGCCTGGTGGGCTGCCGTCTCTGGGGTCACACAGAGTCGGACACGACTGAAGTGACTTAGCAGCAGCAGCAGCATTCCCACCTCAAGCCCTAGCTACTGACCTCCCTGGGCTATGATTTTCTCCTTTGCCAAGCCTGGAGGATGTACCCCCAGCTTGCAGTGAGTCTGGATGGAACGGCACTGAGGGGCCCTTGAGGCTCTCCTTTGCTGTGGTGATATGAGATGCTAGTCTGTGAAGCTCAAACATACCTGGAGAAGTTCTGGCATTTCACATTAATTCAAGGAAATGGAGAGATTCCATGAGGACAAATCACCTTAAAATTTTTAAGCCAGAAAACCACATTACATGAGTCAAGTGAGTGTTAACAAGAACTCCTCTGCTTCAAAGTTTAAGCTCTGGCAGCACTATAATAGCTCAGACCTAATGAAATTGGCATTTCTGCAAATCAAAACACGTCGACCAGCAGCAATTTTAGATCATTTTACTTGATGGGCCCCTTTACAACCCAGGCCTTTTCTCACCCCAAACCTTCATCCACGCTGTGCCCCTGTTTTCAACATCCTTCTGCCCACAGCACCCCACTTAGTCCTCCCAAGGCAGACGGTTCCCAACTTATGATGGTTCAACTTAGGATTTTTTGACTTTAGGATGATGCAAAAACAATTAGCATTCAGTAGAAACCGTACTTCACATTTTGGATTTGGACCATTTCCCAGGCTAGCTGTATACAGTAAGCCCCTCTGTCAGGATGCTGGGCAGTGAAATTGTGCCATGGCTCCCAGGCAGCCCTTTAAGGGGTAATCTTTGCTTTTTTGTACTTTAATTTTTTTCTTTCATCATCCCCTTGCGGTACTTTCTCTATAGCACCGTGTTTAGAATTTCTATCTCCTATACTTTAAATTAGAGGGCAAATTTCTTATTTTGTCTTATTTTGGTTATTTAATTAGGAATGGAGTTGTGGGCTAGATTTAGTTCAAGATATTCATAGTACATGAAATCTTCTAGGTGTAAACTAGGTGCTTTGTTTAAGCTATATCTTGGTGTGTCCAAGCACACTTTCCAGTATGCTTACCTTGTTACGATTTGTCTCCTCTCATATGGCTGAAACGTGTGAATAGATTTAAGTACATCATGCTTATTTGAGGAGGGTGATGGGCGGTGTTGATCACAAGGGTAAAAGACCAACACTCTGGCAAGCATTTTGTACCCAGACAGCTGTACTCAATTACGTGCCATTGTCCACATTTCATCATAAAGCAGACTTTGTGTTATATGATCCTGCCCTACCGCTGATATTTCGAGCACATTTAAGGTAGGCTGTGATGTTACGTCAGGTGCAGTAAGTGTATTTTCACATTTTTTTAGAGAAAGAAAGTTGCTTCAATCGGAAAATTCAGAAAAAATGAAAAACAAATATATATTAATGCATATATGTGGGATATGAAAAAATTGTACAGTTGATCTTATTAACAAAGCAAAAATAGATACACACCTATGTAGAAAACATACATATGGATATCAAGGGGGAAAGATGGGTGGGATGAATTGAGAAATTGGGATTGGCAAAGATATATTGATGTGTTGTATTAGTAGCTCAGTCGTGTCCGACTCTTTGTGACCCCATGGAGTATTGCTCCTCTGTCCATGGAATTCTCCAGGCAAGAATATTGGAGTGGGTTGCTCTTCCCTTCTCCAGGGGATCTTCCCAACCCAGGAATCAAACCCATGTCTCCTGAATTGCAAGCAGATTCTTTACCATCTGGCTCACCAGGGAAGCCAAAACACTATTGAAACTATGCATAAAATATACAACTAATGAAAACCTACAGTTACAGCACAGAGAACTCTACCCAATGCTCCGTGGTAATCTAAATGGGAAGGAAATCCAAAACAGAGGGGATATTTGTATACATTAGCTGATTCATTTTGCTGTACAGCAGAAACTAACACAACAATGTAAAGCTACTATATTTAAAATCTTTTAAAACAAATATTTTAAAAATAACTAAATGGCAAAATCAATACAATATTGTAATTAGCCTCCAATTAAAATAAGTAAATTTAAACTTAGATAAAAAAATAAATAAAAATCCAAAAAATGAAAAGCCAGCAACCTGGGGAGAAGGTGGACTTACATCCTAAGACCAACTCAAAAGATTCTGTGCAGCCATGGCGATGTTTATAGAGAGAAAAGGAAGTCAGGGATTCAACAAGGCAGGAGGTTGGGTTCTGCATCCTTCTCCACTGCATGCAGACTGGCTTGCTCTTCAGATGTTACCTTGTCTATAGGATTGCTAAGGGGGCTATTGGAGGTAGAGAACCAGTTATTCTTTAACTGATGACACTTTCAACTTACAATGAATTTATGGAGACATGACCTCATCACCAGTCAAGGAAGATCTGTAGTACCTGGCTAACTCCTAATCATCCTTCAGGGCACAGTTCAGGCATCACTTCCTCCAGGAAGTATTTCTCAAGCACAGTATTAGCTATCTATTGCTACATAATGGTATTACCACAAACTTAAGGGGTAAACCAATAGACACTGTATTGTCTGACAGCTCCTATGGGTCAGGAGCCCAACCATAGCTTAGCTGTGGTTTCTACGAGGTTGTCATTGAAGTATCTGCTGGGGCTGAGTTCTCATTCCAGCCACTGGTGTGGTGGCTGGAAAAAATTCCTTGCTGTATGCATCTCTCCAAAGGGCAGTTCACATGGTCACTTCCTTCATCAAAGCCAGGTAGGTAGCAAGATGGGCATTCTACTCTTATTTAACATAATCGAGGCTTATCAGTTACCTCTGCTGTTTCCTACTGGATAGACAGAAATCACAGGTCCTTTGTGGGGAGGTCATTACTCAAGGACATGAGCACCAGACAGTGGGGAAAAGGAGAGGGACATCTCAGAGTTTATCGAGTATAGCCAACAGGACTGAATTATGGTTCCTCCTTCACATACCCACTGCCTCAGGCATGCCTATACCTTTAGCTTTGCTATATAAACCTAATGGTTTTCTGCTTATGTGCCTCCACTCCCCTAATAACTTGTGAGATTTTTGCTGGATGGAAAAACTACCGTAAGTGTCACAATGCCTGGCTCACAGCAGGTACTAAGTACACGCTTGACAGACTCACTAATTGATGGCATGGATGCTAAATGGACAAGTCACTGGACCACCCGGACCAAAAGTATCTCCTAGGCTGCATCCATGTTCAGTCAAGCCTGGGTGTACTAAACCCAGTCGTTACATTCCACAGTTAAATTACCAAATTGAAATTAGATGAATGAAATAATAGAGGAAATTTCACTGCACTAAAGAGCATAGGCACTAATTGAGATTTTGTGACACCCCATCAAAGATTGGTTCTGGATGCAGCTGAGGTGAGCATTTTGATTGCAGAATTAAATGACCCAGCAATGAGCCCCTCCTCAGATGTGAGTTCTGGGGTCAGTACTGCTATATCATGATCATTAAAATAGAGAAAAAGCAAACATGAGAATAAAGAGGGAGTGGAAAGAAAGGGCAAAAATACTGGCAAGAACAAGGGAATGAGATGTAAAAATATTAAGATATTTAGTGTGCAGTAGCCAAAGACACTCCAAAGAAATGGACAGGGATTATGGAGATAAAAAGATGGTGGAGGGTCAAACCCAGCTTCTAAAAAACAGTGACTAAACCAGGGAGAACCTCAAACTCACATCTCTCCCTGGATTTAGGGTGTTTAGACCTATGATACTTAAAACTTCCTGTTTATGAAATACCTATGATAGGGCAGGCGTGGTTAGCAAGATGGGCATTCTACTCTTATTTAACATAATCGAGGCTTATCAGTTACCTCTGCTGTTTCCTACTGGATAGACAGAAATCACAGGTCCTTTGTGGGGAGGTCATTACTCAAGGACATGAGCACCAGACAGTGGGGAAAAGGAGAGGGACATCTCAGAGTTTATCGAGTATAGCCAACAGGACTGAATTATGGTTCCTCCTTCACATACCCACTGCCTCAGGCATGCCTATACCTTTAGCTTTGCTATATAAACCTAATGATTTTCTGCTTATGTGCCTCCACTCCCCTAATAACTTGTGAGATTTTTGCTGGATGGAAAAACTACCGTAAGTGTCACAATGCCTGGCTCACAGCAGGTACTAAGTACACGTTTGACAGACTCACTAATTGATGGCATGGATGCTAAATGGACAAGTCACTGGACCACCCGGACCAAAAGTATCTCCTAGGCTGCATCCATGTTCAGTCAAGCCTGGGTGTACTAAACCCAGTCGTTACATTCCACAGTTAAATTACCAAATTGAAATTAGATGAATGAAATAATAGAGGAAATTTCACTGCACTAAAGAGCACAGGCACTAATTGAGATTTTGTGACACCCCATCAAAGATTGGTTCTGGATGCAGCTGAGGTGAGCATTCTGATTGCAGAATTAAATGACCCAGCAATGAGCCCCTCCTCAGATGTGAGTTCTGGGGTCAGTACTGCTATATCATGATCATTAAAATAGAGAAAAAGCAAACATGAGAATAAAGAGGGAGTGGAAAGAAAGGGCAAAAATACTGGCAAGAACAAGGGAATGAGATGTAAAAATATTAAGATATTTAGTGTGCAGTAGCCAAAGACACTCCAAAGAAATGGACAGGGATTATGGAGATAAAAAGATGGTGGAGGGTCAAACCCAGCTTCTAAAAAACAGTGACTAAACCAGGGAGAACCTCAAACTCACATCTCTCCCTGGATTTAGGGTGTTTAGACCTATGATACTTAAAACTTCCTGTTTATGAAATACCTATGATAGGGCAGGCGTGGTGCTAGGAGCTATGAACACAGTGGTATCAAGATATACCTGGCCCCTGCACTCATAGAGTTTACACCGCACCATGGAGAAAACTGATTAGAAACAACGTGTGAGTAAATAACCACAACAATTTCAGCCTGGGATTGTCTACCCAATATATGGCTATGGTGGCAATCATAAAGGTTGTTCTCTATAATCATTAGTTTTACTAACTCAGTTATTTAATCTGTGTGACCATCAGTGTCTTCATCTGTAAACTGTGGCTAACAATCTCGATCTGCCAAATCAGCACTGGTATTAAGTCAGTGGCTCAGATGGTAAAGAAGCCACCTGCAATGCAGGAGACCTGGCTTGGGAAGACCCTGTGGAGAAGGGGAATGGCAACCCACTTCAGTATTCTTGCCTGGAAAATCCCACAGACAGAGGAGCTGGGGGGGCTACAGTCTATAGCAGGTTGCAAAGAGTCAGACACATCTAAGCGACTAACATACACACACACACAGTTAATGAAAATATAAACCACATAGTACATGGCATTGACAAGGCCTTTAATGTCACTGCTATTACTATCTAATTTAATTATCCAGTTGCATTTTCAATTTAAGTCCTACCACCATGCTGGACTATTAGGAGATGCTTGGTTTATGTGGGTTGAGCTCTGAGACTGGGCTTTTTGACAGAGCATGCAGGCAGCATTGCTGTTTAGATACAGATGCGTGTTTTCATAAAGAAAACCATCATATTTCTTATTTTATGAGCCCGGGGAAGTTATTAAATTAAATAGTTCCCTTCCTGATTGTCAACCATACTATCACTACCCCCCAGCCAGTCATGCTAAAATTAGTAACAACCTTACTGATTCAGAAACCCAAACGGGTATACAGATAAATCAACAAAATAACATGTCTACATGAGATTATGGTCCAAAAAGGAAAAACAAAACACGTGTCAGCAGACCTGGTTTCCAGTAATAATAATGTGCCATTGGCTCATCTATGATATTGAGAAAATCACTTTCCCTCTTTAGGTCAAAGCATACTCCCTTTAAATTTAAATTAAGTAAATTAGAAGTCAGGCTCAGATAGTTTCCTTTTTTTTTTAACAGATAGTGTACAGAATTTTCAGAAAGATAGCTGATATGGTAAGACTCTCTAGGGTCTCTTGGCTCTTTGCTTGTAGACGTATGGTGGGCTGGTTATCCCCATCCCTGATAAAGTTAGATACATTCATGTGGCTTGTTCTGACCTACGGATGTGAGAAATGACTTGTGTCACCACCAGTCATAAGGTTCAAGGCTTCACATGATTCAGCTCAGTCTTTTTTTCCCTCTGACATGGGTGATTTGCAATGTTTGAGATGGCGTTGTTCCATCAGCCTGGTCTCTGAATGCCCTCCATGCTGACCAATGAGATCATGGATGTGTTGTTACTGCAGAATGACCCATCCTATCCTGATACAGGGAACTGTGATGAGGGAAGGAAGGGTGATCCAAGTCCAAAGAGAAGGAGACTGGTCAGAGGAGGAACTAACGAAATCAAGAGCTGAAACTGTCCTTGAATGGCATGCAGGGCCAGCTATCAGAGCAGGTCACCTGAGAATTCTCTCTAGAACACACACAAAGACCCTCTTTCCCCAGGGGCTTTCAGCCCTGGGATCATTGGTGATGTGGCTCGTGTTTGGGTGGGATCTGGGAAGAGCTGGTAGGTTATCAAGGTCAGCGGCTGTGGAGTGTCTAAATCATGTGTGTCTCTAGTCTACGGGGCGGCTGCCGTTCTCCTGGCCATGCAAGGCAAAGGACAGACAGAGCTGACTGGTGACATCCTGGTGCCTTAGAGAGAGAGCAGGACCATCTCAATTGGAGGTCTTGGTACACTTTTCTAATTCTGGCAGCTCATGAATCCGAGATTCAGTTGTGCTGGGAAAATACAATGCAACCAAAGCTGTCTGTCCAGAGAACCCTCTAAATTATTGGTCCCCAACAGTTTTGGCATCAGGGATCAGTTTTATGGAAGACAATTCTTCCATGGAAGCAGAGGGCAGGGTGGTGGTGGTTTTGGGATGATTCAAGTGCATTACATTTATGTGCACTTCATTTCTATTAGCATTATGTCAGCTCCACCTCAGAGCATCAGGCAGCAGATCCTGGAGGCTGGGGACCTCTGTTCTAAATAACAAACAACTCCAGTTAGAGAGGTGACTTTGAAACAAAGGAGGGAGTGACTGTGGGTGAGTTATTCATCTTTTCGTGAATAAGGCCAGTGCTGTGAGCCTGAAGCGGGTGGGCTTAATAAATGGCAGTGGGAGAAATGTAGGTTAACCCCAGAAGGATGGCACGTCAGCAAGGGTTATGAAACACCAGGAGGAGTGACGGATGAGGTTGTGTCATCTGCTCTCCCTGAAGGTCCCCAGCAAGGAGATGGAAAGTTCTCCTCAAAGTCAGATGTTGAAGGACAAGTCCAGGCCTTGTCTAGTGGGAGGTGGGTTTGGGGTCTCAAGTAGGGGTTGTTAGGTTGCATTGTGGGGAAGTAGTGATAATAAATTCCATTCCTCTTTCCTACTCAGGCTCTCATCAGACTGACAAATCAGACAAATAGCAAGGCAGAGGGAGGTCAGCCTATAACCTGGGAGTGAGGGCCACAGAGGTCTGTGCAATGCCCTGCGTGAGCAGACCAACCAGCGGCGGCCCAGCAGCCCTCCGGCCGCACACAGGGACAGAGCCCTGGAAGGGCCCCTTCCAGGGGTGTCTCTGCATGCACCTTGCTCTCTAAAGCAAAGTAAGGGCCGGCCCGAGCCGAGCATGCCCCATGTGACCTTGTCCACTCTCCACTCCTGTGCCTGGGACAGAGGAAGAGGACAAGCAACGGGATCATGTCCAGTGGGATCCCTACTAGGGAAGGGGCTCCCAGGAGAGCAGGAATACCCCCTCCTCAATTCCAGTCACTTCCTGCCTCTCTCCACTGCATGATGTCCAAGTGTTGTCCAGGACCGTCAAGTTCATTATTGCATTTAATCTCTTGACAACCCTGGGAGAAAGGTATCAACACCACACACAGCTCACAAACGAGTAGACCTAAGTGCTGAGCGGGTATCAGCCAGAGGAGACAGGCCAGGCTTCTGATCCCATTTTATCTGTCTCTTGTATTTTTTTTTAATGCCTAAGAATGAAAGTGAAGTCACTCAGGCATGTCCAACTCTTTGCAACCTGATGGACTGTAGTCTACCAGGCTCCTCCATCCATGGGATTTTCCAGGCAAGGGCACTGGAGTGGGTTGCCATTTCCTTCTCCAGGGAAGTCCTGGCAAAGAGCAATCCTTTACTTTGGGAAAATCTTACCAATAATGTAGGCAGAAGTTAGATATGCATACTGATATTAAATTACTCTCCATCCCTAAAAGCCACTCTATCCATAAGATCAAAATGGTTTTATGGTTTTACAGGGAATATGACCCAAAAGTGTCTGAGAGACACAAGAGGAGAAGAGAGGAAAGAATATCCGATGCCCAGAGTTCAGATCCCATCAGTTGAAAGACCAAAGACCTGCTGGGGAGAAAGGGGAGGTGGGTCAGGAAAATCCAGCTACTGAGTCTCAAAGCTGGGAGCTAAATACCGTAGCTGTGAATCTCAGTCTTTATTCCTCACTGGCTTCCTCCACCAGGACCGGGCACCTGTGGACCCATACACACTCAAATGCACAAGGACATGGTCTGAGCCACAGCTTTATGGACCCGTCACTGTGTAACTTTAGGCAGGTCACCTAGACACTTGATTCTCAGTCCTTAAACCCAAGCAAGAAACCATCCTAATATCAGGTCCACCTGCTCACAAACTCTCTTGTGAGAGAATAACAAGGAGGAGTTTTACAATTCAGCAATACGTGAACCGTGAACTTCATGCTGCGATTCACGGGGTCGCAAAGAGTCGGACGCGACTGAGCAACTGAACTGAACTGAAGAGAAGGAAAATAAAAATTTAAAGTTGGGGCTGCTTCTGCAGAAGGCAGCACTTCCGAGGAAGGGAATGGTATTGATTCTGCATAGTTACATCATCTCCTTTGCCCCGGACCAGGGCTGAAGGGACTTTCCCTCAACTCCCTGTGGCTTTGTCCAGGTTTAAGGCTTGAAAATTTCATCTTAGTTCCTTATACTTACAATCTTTTCTATTTTGTGACCAAGACAACTCAAGCTTTAAATTCAGGCTGAGAGCTCTGGAAAGCACCTCCTCCCGCTGCCAGTGGGAATAGCCCCAAGGCCTAGGATAACCCTAGAGACAGGATAAGGACTGGTTACAACTGACCTACACTCTGCACCCACATGTTTCGAAAACTCATTTAAATCCATTTTAAGTTAAAAAAAAAAAAATTTCCCTCAAGGAAAGAAAGATAGTGAAGCAAAGCATCCAAACAACTCACAACTGAAGCATTTTGTTCCAGATTTTTTTCCCCTCAAATGTGGTGATAATGCAGCAAGAGGAAAGAAATATCTTTAAAGGTTATGTCACTTCTGCGAGCAGAAGTCGGGGTCATCCATCAGTGCTTGAAAACTATACAGATTCCCGCGCAAGCCAACGAATATCCACCTACTGTGGGTGGAAACGGACATAGGGAGGCACAGGAATGGATAAGCGGGAGGGAGGTCAGCGCTGCTTCCTGGTTGACAGCCTGGGTATTGAACAGAAGAAATCAACCAACTGTATGTATTTATAAAGACCCGTGAAAGGAAATGATCTCATCCAAGAGCTCACACATGACCCAGACAACAAGCCCCACCTCACGGAGCACATCCTTGTGGAATGAGATGGACCTCCACCAAGTAAGCAAATAATTTCAGTGAGTAACCAGTTCTAGGGGTTCCCTGGCTGCTCATCGGTAAAAAAAAAAAAAAAAAAAAAAAAAATCTACCTGCCAGTGCAGGAGATGAGGAGCCAGGAGTTCGATCCCTGGGTGGGGAAGATTCCCCTGGAAAAGGCAATGGCACCCCACTCCAGTAGTCTTGCCTGGGAAATTCCAGGGACCGAAGAGCCTGGAGGGCTACAGTCCATGGGGTTGCAAAGAGGTGGACACGACTTAGCCTCTAAACAACAATAACAACCAGTGCTGTGGGAAAAATACATCAAGTGAGTCTTTGAGGGCACATGGGCTGAGAGGCTAGTGCTACATAAAGTTAGCTTATTGTCAGCATCCCTGGGCCTCAGTCTCCCCATTTGTCAAATGAGATATTGGACCAATTTCTGAGGGTGCTTTTAGTTCTGAGATTGCCAACCTAAAGAGGAGTCAAGGCAGCCGGCTTATTTTATAGGGTGTGTGCAATGGCACCTACAACTGGAAATGCATTAAACCGAGAAGACTAACATTCTCTTCCTGGCAATGGTTTAGTCACCAACTCATGTCTGACTCTTGTGACCCCCTGGACTATATAGCCCACCAACCTTCCTTTCTCAGGGGAAACCCGGGACTCCTGCATTGCAGGCAGATTCTTTACCACTGAGGCACCAGGAAAGCCAGCTTTATATAGGGCTTTGCTATCTGGATGTTCACACACATTTTCCTATTGATTATTCATGCCTCACCCTAAGGGCGACAAGGCTCCTCTCATTATCCTCATGTATGAACAAGGAAAACTGAGGATCAAGGAAGCCAATCAACTCACCTAATAGCTTATAAAAAAGGGAGCCAGGACCCATCCCAGACAGTCTGACAAAATCGCTCCTCTTCCCACTGCACAAGGCCCCCTACACTTTGACTGGACCCCCAGGTCCACACCCTCAAAGTTAGAAATTGTTTCTCAGCCTTAGGCCAGATCACTTCTCTTAATAAAACAAACCAGGTTCTTTGGTCTCTACAAATCAGGTTAATCTCTCATTTCACAACATTGTTCTAAAGAGATTTCAAGGGGCTCATGGAATTAAAAACAAACAAGCAAAAAAAAAAACTAAACTTGTAGAAAAGTGGTTGATTGCCAGGAGCTGAGGGGTGGGAAAACAAGGAGAGGTTGGTAAAAGGGTGCACCTTCCGGCTGTAAGATGAATAAAGTCTGAGGCTCTAACATATAATGTGGGGGTTAGGGTTGCTATACAACACTGTATTGTCTAGCTGAGACCTGCTAGGAGAGTAGAACTTAAATGCTCTCACTAAAAGTAATAATAATAACAACAGAACACAGATTCACAGACATAGAGAACACTCTTATGGTTGCCATGGGAAAGGATGGGGGGAAGGGACAGGTAGGGAGTTTGGGATGGACACGTACACACGGCTCTATCCGAAATGGATAACCAACAAGGGCTTACTGTACAGTACAGGGAACTCTATTCGATGTTACATGCCTGCCTGGATGAGAAAGGAGTTTGGGAAAGACTGGATACATGTATGTATACGGCTGAGGCGCTTTGCTGTGCGCCTGAAACTATCACAACGTTGTTAATTGGCTCTACTTTAATATAAAATTAAAAGTTTAAATAATAAACAAATAAATCAATATGTGATGTGAAAATTAACTAGATGAAAGGAACTCTTTCCTAATGTATATGAATACCAAATCATCATGACAAACACTTTAAATATCCTCTAATTTTGTCAATTATGTACCTCAATAAAACTGAAAAAAAAAAAAAAAAGCCAAGCAAACCTTGGGGAATAGTAGCTGGGGGAGAAAGTGAAGTCAACCGCTGGGAACCCATATTTTCCCTCTGTGTCAGCATCTCAACACTCCTAACACATCTGCAGGGCAGAGCTCATTAACCGAGCTCAGAGATGAGCACTCCGGCACGGAGCGTAATTTATTTCACTTCAGTTTCTTGTCTCCTGCAGACTGAGGCCTTCTTTACATATTATATTTTGCACTTAAAAAAAAAATGCACAGGACAATGATATCTTTGGTGGAGACTTTTTCTTTTTTTTCTATCAGGCTGATGTTGAGAAAACCAATCTGACTCCCTGCCCCTCTCCTCCTCGGCTGTGAAATCACAAATCAGGCATAATAATAGTGTTCTCCTTAAGGATGCACCCGAGCGTTGCCGCCAGCTTGGTGTACCAATAATGAAATTTGCATTGTGCTTACAGGACTGTTTTATTGATATAAATGGACTTTTGTACCCAAATGACCGAGCAGCTGGTTCCTCTGCCGTGGTGTTTATAGGGCCTCTTGTTCTCTTCCTGGGTCCCTGGAAAAGGCCAACTGTGCATGACCACAATAGCGTGAGCAGACGGAGGCCGCTGGCGATGCTGTCCGTTCCAGGGAGAAAGTCATCCAGCTCCGGCCCCGTCCTTTTTCTGTGCCTCTCCTCAGAGACCACATGCCTCGAGAACTGCACTTATTTGTGCTTCTCTGAGGCCTGCAATGGGTGAGCAAGTGCAGAGATGGACCCCCAGGCCCGTGGCCAGCCACAGGGGATGGATGGGGATACGGCATAGCCACAGTGTACGTGCCTGCTAAGTTGCTCAGTCATTCATGCAACCCTTCGGACTACAGCTATAATCTGCCCATGGGATTCTCCAGGCAAGAAGAGTGGGTTGCTGTGCCCTCCTCCAGGGGATCCTCCCAATCCAGGGATCAAATCCATGTTTCTTATGTCTCCTGCATCGGCAGGCAGGTTCCTTACCACTAGTGCCACCTCGGGAGCCCAGCATAAATGAAAGTGTGAGTCATTCAGTTGTGTCCTACTCTTTGAGACCCCACGGACTGTAGCCCACCAGGCTCCTTTGTCCATGGGATTCTCCAGGCAAGAATACTGGAGTGGGTTGCCATTCCCTTCCCCAGGGGATCTTTCCAACCCAGGGATTGCACCTGGGTCCTCCTGAATTGCAGGCAATTCTTTACCACCTGAGCCACCAGGGAAGCCCAAGCATATGTCATCAAATATTCAGATGCTTCAGTCAACAGGAAGCTCACAACTGTAAAGTCTAAAATTTCATGTGTGGCTGCCTTGACACCTCTGAGTCCCATGGAACTCCAAAGACGCAACCAGCTGTGCCCCCACTTGGCAGAACAGATCCCCACCCAGCTTGTTCCCTTATTGGCCAAACCACCTGCCCCCTATCCCATCTTCCACGTAACAGCTCCTTGCCAGCTCATGAAATCATTCCACCATGCCAGCCACGTACTTCCGCAGGAACCAGTGGTTAGCCCCACTCTCGTTACTAGAAAGTATGTCTCCCACCACCCCTGCTGGCTCACTTTGTTCCCAATGACAACCTTTGCGTGGCCCTGTCTGGCTCGAGGTATTCTCCCCTGGGCTCTGAGTACATGATTCATAAACTGCTGCCAGTATTCTCTATCTGGCATCCTGTGTTTGACCACCGTGTATTGTTTAGGGCAAGAAATCCCTCCCTCTCCAGTGGCGTGAATAGGAGACAGTAAAACTTTCCGAGGACTTCCCTGATGGCTCAGAGGCAAACTTGCCTGCCAATGCAGGAGACACAGGTTTGATCCTCGATCCGGGAAGATCCCACATGCTGCAGAGCAACAGAGCCCTGCGCCACAACTGTTGAGCCTGTGATCCAGAGCCCAGGAGCCACAACTACTAAGACCACATGCCCTAGAGCCTGTGCTCTGCAACAAGAGAGGCCACTGCGATGAGAAGCCCACGCACCACATCAAAGAGTACCCTGCTCTCTGCAACTAGCAAGCTAAAAACAAACAAAATTATTTTAAAAAACATCTTTTTCCTGACTTTAGGGGAAATGCTTTCAGTTTTTCACCATTGAGGATAATGTTTGCTGGGGGTTTGTCATATATAGCTTTTATTATGTTGAGGTATGTTCCTTCTATTCCTACTTTCTGGAGCGTTTTTATCATAAATGGATGTTGAATTTTGTCAAAGGCTTTCTCTGCATCTATTGAGATAATCATATGGCTTTTATTTTTCAGTTTGTTAATGTGGTGAATTACATTGATTGATTTGCGGATATTGAAGAATCCTTGCATCCCTGGGATAAAGCCCACTTGGTCATGGTGTATGATCTTTTTAATGTGTTGTTGGATTCTGATTGCTAGAATTTTGTTAAGGATTTTTGCATCTATGTTCATCAGTGATATTGGCCTGTAGTTTTCTTTTTTGGTGACATCTTTGTCAGGTTTTGGTATTAGGGTGATGGTGGCCTCATAGAA
>SJYT01070724.1:0-24285 GCA_006410635.1 Cephalophus harveyi | reverse complement strand
TCTAATGAGATGGATGAAACTGGAACCTATTATACAGAGTGAAGTAAGCCAGAAAGAAAAACACCAATACAGTATACTGACACATATATATGGAATTTAAAAAGATGGCAATGATGACCCTGTATGCGAGACAGCAAAAGAGACACAGATGTATAGAACGGACTTTTGGACTCTGTGGGAGAGGGAGAAGGTGGGATGATTTGGGAGAATGGCATTGAAACATGTATACTATCATGTAAGAATGAAGCACCAGCCTATGTTCGATACAGGATACAGGATGCTCGGGGCTGGTACATGGGGATGATCCAGAGAGAGGAAATGGGGTGGGATGTGGGAGGGGGATTCAGGATTGGGATCTCATGTACACCCATGGTGGATTCATGTCAATGTATGGCAAAACCAATATGGTATTGTAAAGTAAAATAAAGTAAAAATTTAAAAAATAAAAATAAATTAAAAAAAACATCTTTTTCCAAATTAAAAAAAAAAATCCACAATTCTATTTTAGTTGCATTAATGGATGGAGAGGAAATGGGTAATCTGCCCTGCACTCCTCTGATCAGTGGGCATCTGGAGTCCAGGTCAGCCCTAGGAAGCGTGTTTTTAGGCAAAAGAAAGAAAAGTGAAGTCACTCAGTCGTGTCCGACTCTGCGACCCCATGGACTGTAGCCTACCAGCGTCCTCTGTCTATGGGATTTTCCAGGCAAGAGTACTGGCATGGGTTGCCATATCCTTCTCCATGGATCTTCCTGACCCAGGAACCGAACACTGGTTTTCCGCATTGCAGGCAGACGCTTTACCTTCTGAGCCACCAGGGAAGCCATTAGCAAACTGGAGCGTGCTCAGAGAACCCTGCTCAGCTGGACCACAGGGGACCAGGGCCCAGACCCAGACGGGACCCTTCACTCAGCAGTGAGATGGGAGGGATGAGGCAAGACTGCAGATGAGCAAACTGAGGCCCATTCCACAGAGCACCGGGAGCAGGGGCTGGCAGTGCTCTGCCTGGTCCCTCCTGTCTCTGACACTCCTGCCCCAGCCCCCAGCTTCAGTGTGCTCCTTTCTAAACGTCTCACTGTGAAACCTCATTGAAAAGATGACCCTTGTGGTTCTGCAGCTACTTTCTTTAGGCACACTGGGAACCGAAGCTTATGACCCCAGAACCATCCATCACCAGTGACTGGCTGGTACGAGGTTGCGGAGGAACCCCTGCCTCGAGGAGATGAACGATGCACAGTGTAACTTACACTCCAGAGCGCCTCCCCGCAGGCCCAGCCCCGCTCAGGCACTCACGGAAGCTGTACTGCTGTTTGGCTTCTTCCTCCCCTGTCCCATTACCCGGCTTCTATGCAGATGCCCCAAAGCACTTCCCTCATAAATCACCCTTGCACAAATCTTCATCTCACAGAGGCTGGGGGACCTGAATGAAGTCAGTAACCAAGGGTCAGACCTCAATCAGGTAAATAAATGACGCATCAGAGACTGCAGGTGGGTGTGGGTGGACAGAGAGGTAGAAATCAGGCAAAGTATGCCAGACAGGGAGAACGGACATGAGACAGTCTAAACGGGTTCATCACCAAGGATGTGTGACCCAAGGAGCTGATGCATCATCATCATAGAGAATTGGTGTATTGCAGGGCCACCAGGACCCCGGGGTAGGAAACAGGCAATGGCAAACAATGAACCATCAAAATGAGGTCATCAACTTGACTCGGTCAAATGTATTTCCTGGGAATCCAAGCTGAATATCTTAGAAAAGAAGCGTGATAACCAACTTCAGATACTTGCCTAACACCCACGAAGAAGAAATCTGTATTGTTCTCCGGGATTCCGTAGTGGTAATTTGGATCCATATATGGAACGAAGTAGAGATAGATCTGGGCTCAGTTTTAGGAAGATCATTCTAGGAGCCTAAAGGAAATCCTAAAAGAAATCAACCCTGAATATACACTGGAAGGACTGGTGCTGAAGCTCCAATACTTTGGCCGCCTGATGTGAAGAGCCAACTCACTGAAAAGACCCTGATGCTGGGAAAGATTGAGGGCAAGAGGAGAAAGGAGCAATAGAGGGTGAGATGGTTGGCTGGCATCACCGACTCAATAAACCTGAGTTTGAGCAAACTCTGAGAGACAGGTAAGCCTGGTGTGAGGCAGTTCACTGGGTCGCAAAGAATTGGACACAACTCAGCAAATGAACAACAACAACAAATTCTAAAAGCCATAATTGTTCAAAGGTGGCACAGTCCTCCCAGGAGTTGGTGAGTATTTGGTCCCTGGAAATGGACCATACTTTCTACACATACAACTGAGCATGTGAGAGCATCTCTGAGAGAGACTATGGAATTACAGAACTTGTAAGGTCCAGCCAGAGCCCAATAAATTGCAGTTTCTTTCTCTACTCTCAGCCCCACAACAAGCTGGAACAAACAGATCAGGGCTTCCAGCCCCGTTTATTTCCCTCTGCACTTCTTCAGCACTTAGCAAAATTTCAGCAAGGAAAAAAAAAAATTCTCCAAAATGAAGAATACCCTAAAACAACGGATACAACTACTATATATTTCAGATTTCTAGCTAAAAATAATAGAATGATCAAGGTACAGCAACTCATTATTTTGCTAGTACTTAGCATTAAAAATAAAACCTAAAGTCTATTTTTGAAAAAGTATTGCTTTTCCCCAAATAGGTAAGCTGGCAATATTACACTGGCTTATAGATGGTGAACAGGTGAAAACGTCATTACATACTAATCTTGGTCCACAGGCCAGTATGTGGAACCTTTGCCCTGAAAATACATGTCCGTTTGAGTCTCACCATATCGCTGTTTCTGGTTTTCATGATTCAGAGGATATATTTAGGTAATAAAAGGTCTCTTTCAAGCCTCCATAACTGAATTCAACATTTCAGTAATAACAGTTAAGACTGTTAGGATTCTTTGCTGTTTCATGTGACACCTCACAAATCACTAGAGCTTTGAGTTTGTAAAATATTTTCACGTCGTGACTTATGGGGCGAGCAGCCCCATGCTGGCGGGTAGCCCCATGCTGCTGTCATTCCTGCTGGGAAACATGCGCCTGGGGTCCAGGGTGGCTGTGAGCTGGGCACAGACGTGGGGCTGTGAGGAGGTGGGCACCTCGGCTCCTATTCAGCTCCCTGAGCTGGGGCGTGGGGTGCACGCACCCTCGAGAAGCACGCGGAAGGGGGGAGGGGAGAGGATGCTGGGGGTGGCAGGGAGGGGGCTCACTCCTGCTGTTCTAGGCAGAGGAAGGAGGGTTAAATCAGGTTAGCAACTAAGTAACCCCCCCCCCCCCGATAGCTCAGGTGGTAAAGAATCCGCCCGCAAAGCAGGAGACCTGGGTTCGATCCCTGGGTAGGGAGGATCCCCTGGAGAAGGGAAAGGCTACCCACTCCAGTATTCTGGCCTGGAGAATTCCATGGTCTGTATAGTCCGTGGGGTCACAAAGAGTCGGACACGACTGAGTGGCTCTCACATTCGCCCTCCCATCGGTCACGCTCGCAAGAGCACCACCTCTCACCCCTCACTTCTCTCTGCTGGAATGCCACCGCGCTCTGTGTCCTTCCTCCAGCTCCGGCACAAGCTCGGTTTGTTTGCTTGTGCATGCCCAGGGCTAAGCACAAGCACTGGTACACGGTAGGAGTATAATTAAATGATTTTAATTAATCATAAAAATAAATAGAAAAATTAAGAAACAGATGATCAAGAAAGACAGGGCCACTGAAGAGTTTGAAGGGTTCATGACCTAGGAGGAAGTGATGTAGGGTTTCAAGGGGGAGCTGGCCAGCTTCGCAGCTGAGAGTGGCAGGACCGGGGGTACACTGGCTTGGCATGGAGAGAGGAGCTGGGGCTGTCAAGCTGCTACAGTGAACCAGGCGTTCACGACAGGACAGTGGGCAGCCATTCCCTTCTCCAGGGGATCTCCCCGACCCAGGGATGGAGGCTGAGTGTCCTGCGTTAGCAGGCAGATTCTTCAGCCTTGGGCCACCAGGGAGGCCAATCCAAGTATAACATAAATAGACTTATTATGAAGAATTGTCTCACATGATTATAGAAGCTGAGAAGTTCCACACTCTCCCATCTGCAAGCTGGAGGCCCAAGAAAGCCAGTGATATCGGTGAATCCTAGTCCACAGTCCCGAGAACCAGGGGGGATACGTCTCTCTGTTCCAGGGCAGGAGAAAGCCACTGCCAGGTTCCCACAGTCAGACAAAAGGGGTAAATCTCCCTTCCTTCTGCCTTTTGCTCTCTGCAGACCCTCAGCGGATTGGCCAGGGCCCACCCACACGGGGGAGGGCCATCTGCTTTACGAGTCACTTCTCTCAGAAACACTCTCACAGACACACCCATAAATGATGCTTCACCAGATATGCAGGAAGTCCATAGCTTAAATCAATATGACACATGAAATCAACCATCCCATGCCATAACACTCTCCTGGTTTCTGGTGGCTCCTGGCAATCTTTGGCATTTCAGGCCCTGCAGACACACATCTCTAGTCACTGTCTCCACTCTCCTCCTGGCCTCTCTCCATTGTGTCTCTGCATCCCAAACTTCCCTCTACCTTTCTCGTGTTACACATCACGTTATTGGACTTTGCACGCATGCTCATTCGGTAGTGTCCAACTCATGGTGACTGCACTGTAGCCCGCCAGGCTCCTCTGTCCACGGGGTTTCCCAGGCAAGAATACTGGAGTGGGTTTCCATGCCCTATTCCAGGGGATCTTCCCAAACCAGGGATCAAACCCGAGTCTCTTGCATCTCCTGCATTGGCACATAGGTGCTCCACCTCTAACGCCTCCTGGGATCCAGCCACTGGACTTTGGGTCACCCGAAATCTAGAAAGCTCTTCTCTCCAGACTCCTGACTTAATGACATTTGCAAAGACTTTTTTTTCAAATAAGATCACAGTCACAGTTACTGGGAGGCTAAGTAACTGCTAAGCCATTGGAACGTTGACTCATTGGAAAAGAGCCTGACACTGAGAAAGATTAAAGGCAGGAGGAGAAGGGGACGACAGAGGATGAGATGGTTGGATGGCATCACCAACTCAATGGACATGAATTTGAGCAATGGTGAAGGACAGGGAAGCCTGGTGTGCTGCAGTCCATGGGGTCACAAAGATTCAGACACCACTAAGCAACTGAACAACAAGGTCTTAAGTGGATCTTTTGGGGTGGGGGGAGCATTGTTTAACTCACTACACAGGAAATATGGAAATGTGGGCTCTCATTGTCTGTTCTGCCACATCTTAAAGACGCGCGAGAAAGAACAAATGAATGGAGACACGTGGTTAGAGTGACACCTCAGACATCCTTAGCGACAGACGGGGTTCAGCAAAACCATCTCGGCACCGTTTAAAACACACGGATCTGCACTGGGCCCATCTCTTTCCCCTTTTCATTTCCCTCAACCACTTGATTTAAATACGCAGCTTTGGCATTAACTCACCAGAATAATTGACATCTCAATGTCTTCCTCTCTTTGTCACCCGTTACTAAATATACATTCTCTTCAGCAAAGTTTTCAGATTGACTGCTCCTGACAGACAACACAGATTTCAACATTTACACAGAAGTTGTCTGTCAAAAAAAAAAAAAAAGAAGGAGGAAAAAAAATGCCCTATTTTAGGATGTCTCTTTGCTTAAAACGCAGGAGAGAGGGGAGGGAGAAATCTCTCCTGGTGCAGAACAGCAATTTATGCCGGGATGCTCAGTCTGGCTGGAGAGGTTGCTAGGCAACTGCCTGGCAGCATGTCAGGGGGCAGAGGGAGATGGAAGGTAGAAAGGTACCCAGGCCTGGGCACTGCAGGACACCGCCCAGGACACCCCCCTTACCTCCTCTCCCAATGGCTTGGGTGATTGCAGGGGTGAGTTTGAAGCTCTCTCTGTGGCCTTGAAGCCAGTAAGATAGATTCCTCTCTCAAAGACCAGCTTGGAACACAGCCACCATTGCTGGCATGGTGTCTGCCATCTTTTGTGCAGTGGAACAAGCTTGGGAGTCCAGCAAAGCTTGGTTTCTCCATCTGTGAGGTGGTGATTATAACTGCTACATCACAGTTTAGTGCTGAAATTTACTGCACTTTCCAGGCGCCCAGACTTACTTTCCTGGCGAGTTACCGTCCACTGAGTTAGGCTGAAAGCCACTGTTCCTGTCTGTCTGTTACCTGTGGGACTGCGGGGACCGCATTTTCCTCATCCATCATTGCCTGGTGACAAGGACACTGCCTGGAACACAACGGGGTGTCATTAAATAATTTTATTTTCTCTGATCTGAATCACAGCCTCCTAGAGCATCTTGTAAGACCATTCATGCTCCAGCTTCACTGACATCTCTGCCCGCATCACCGACTATCCTTGGATCTTCAACCCATCCTCCCAACACCAGCTCAACCTTCTTCATTTTATAAGCACACATACTTCGTGAATGAGCCAGGACTTCGGAACCATAGTTCCCTCTCCCCTGTTACCTTCTAGTCAACTCCTGCTCAGGCTTCCCTTATGGCTCAGCTGGTAAAGAATCCGTCTGCAAGGTGGAAGACCTGGGTTCAATACCTGGGTTGGGAAGAGCCCTTGGAGAAGGGAAAGGTTACCCACTCCAGTATTCTGGACTGGAGAATTCCATGGACTATAGAGTCCTTGGGGTTGCAAAGAGTCGGACAGGACTGAGCCACTTTCACTTTCACGTTCAACTCCTACTCATCCTCTGAAACCCAACTCAAGCATCACCTCCTCCATGAAGGCCACGTGAATTGACTTAAGCATCTAACCTGCAGGTGGAGAGTACAACAATATGGATAGAAGGGACTGTGGCATACCAAAAACCCATTCTGAGTTATTCATATGCAGATAGAGGAGAGAAGGGCTTCCCAGGTGGTGCAGTGGTAAAGAATCTGCCTGCCAATGTGAGAGACTCAGGTTCGATCCCTGGGTCAGGAAGATCCCCTGGAGGAGGAAATGGCAACCCAATCTAGTATTCTTGCCTGAAGAATCCCATGGACAGAGAAGCCAGGCCAGCCACAGTCCATAGGGTCACAAAGAGTTGGATACAACAGAGCATGCAAGCACATACACATACACAGAGAGAGAGAGAGCTGTCCTTTTATGACCTCTGCTGTTCCAAGTCTTGGGGTTGTTATCAATATTTGACTTCCTGAAGATCATAGAATAACTGGTGGTCAGATCTAAGACAAAACCCAGTTCTATCTGGTCCCAAATATCCTGCTGCTGCTGCTGCTGCTAAGTCACTTCAGTCGTGTCTGACCCTGTGCGGCCCCATAGACGGCAGCCCACCAGGCTCCGCCATCCCTGGGATTCTCCAGGCAAGAACACTTAAGTGGGTTGCCATTTCCTTCTCCAATGCATGAAAGTGAAAAGTGAAAGTGAAGTCGCTCAGTCGTGTCCGACTCTTAGCGACCCCATGAACTGCAGCCTACCAGGCACCTCCGTCCATGGGATTTTCCAGGCAAGAGTACTGGAGTGGGGTGCCATTGCCTTCTCCTGCACATCCCTTTAAATAATAAACTGCCTGTTAGATGTAATGTAAACTATTCCTTCACTAATTCCAACACATAATCATCATTTACTAAACACATACTTTGGACTAGTTGTGCAGGCTGTCAAACTACTGTGTATCCATTTATTCATTCAATTCAATCATTCATGCTTTCCTTCAGTACAAGGCACCACACTAGTCTCTGGACATTCAAAAATTAATTCCTCGCTCCCAAGCTGCTCAGGCAAATGTGCATGCGTGCTCAGTCACTACGTCATATCCAGCGCTTTGTGACCCCATGGACTGCAGCCCCCAGACTCCTCTGTCCATGAGATTTCCCAGAATACTGAAATGATTTGCCTTTTCCTTCTCCAGGGCATCTTCTCGACCCCAGGATTGAGCCCAGGTCTCCGGCATCTCCTGCACTGACAGGAGGATGCTTTCCCACTGAGCCACCTAGGAAGCACTCAGGTAAACACTCTTACATCATTCCAGGCTGGCTTGTTTCATGTATGTGATGGGTCTTATCTCCACACCTGGACAGCCAGCCCCTTAATGGACTCCCAGGTGCATTATCCTGCCTTTGGACAGCTGCTGACTTGGGGCTTAGGACAACAGGAGATGGTTAATATTTTCTTGTTGGTAACAGTGGAGCTGCTGGTAGGTTTCCTTAATCTAATTTGTGAGATTTGATTCCACAAAGGCAGGGGTAAGGGAGTAGCAACTATGAAGAACCCAACATGCACCTCATCCTGTGAGTCCCCTACATTTAATCCCTCAACAGCTCTTTGAAGCGGGGATCAGGATTCCTGTCTTCATCCACGAGAAAGCTGAGCTGGGGAGGAGGGGAATAAACAACGTGCCCACTGGCAGAGCCAATGCTGAAGCCAGGACTCGTCTCGAAAGTCTCTGTTCCCTCGGTAGCAACCATGCTGCCTCCCACAGGCCTCACAAGATGGGTCAGATTTCCAGACACAGGCTAGGAACAGGGAGATGTCAGTGGAAGAACCAAGGGCAGAAGCATGAAGGTTCATCACATTAGGGAAACGTGGAGTTCAGGAAGTGCCCAAAGATGGACACGGAGAAAGTGGCTAAGATGCAGGATGGAACGTGAAATGCCCCAGATGACTGAGTTAATGAGACCTTCGAGTGGGGGGACCGTGAAGTTTTATCTGTGGACACTATCTCTGGACCTATGAGTGGGATCACAAAGATCCTTGCCAATGCAGTGATGTAATGGTTTGAGACTCTGTACGCTCCGGTTGTTGTTTAGTCACTAAGTCGTGTCTGACTCCTTGCAGCCCCACAGGCTGTAGCCCGCCAGGCTCCCCTGTCCATGGGACTTCCCAGGCAAGAATACTGGAGTGGGTAGCCATTTACTAATAAGCAAGACCCAGAATCAGTGACCAAGCGAAACAAACCATTTTTAAATTTGTGTGTAAATACGAGCAACTCAGGGCTTCCCAGGTGGTGCTAGTGGCAGGAGGCTTGAGAAATGTGGTTGGATCCCTGGGTCAGGGAGAGCCCCTGAGGAGGGCGCGGTAACCCACTCCAGTATTCTTGCCTGGAGAATCCCATGGGCAGAGGAGCCTGGTGGGCTATAGTCCACAGGGTTGCAAAGAGTTGGACACGACTAAAGTGGGTTAGTACGGACACAGCAGCAACTCAGAATCTTGTGAGAAGGCTATCTTACACTTGAGGAAGTACTTAGTACATGGAACCCCCTTAGTACCTGATGAATCCCCTTTGCAAATACATGACAGGGGACGTGGCAATTAAGTCCCACTGAGCCTGCAGTGCATTCTGATCTGGCTGCCCTGGTGTGATGTCCACTCCAGACCTCAAGGCAGAGGGGGGCCCTTGCAGGGCCTGGGGGGGACAGACTCTGAGATCTGACTGTTAATCAGGCTGGTCTTAATTATAGCCATTTTTCATGCTGCAGTGTGGGAAGGGGAGGTAGGGAAATTGAGGGTTTTATTTTTAACAACTGTACTTTTTGTTAGAAGTGTGGCCCCCATTTACAGCAGCGCGTGGAAGCCACACCAAAGAGATGGGGCTGAATTATTAAGTGCAAATAATTAGGCCCTTAGTTACTGGACTTGGGAAGAGGAACAGCACAGGGGTGGGGAGAGGACCATCCATTCTGAGTCTCTCATCATTTAGGATGATAATTAGTGAGAGATAATGTGCCTCCGTAGCCAATTTTGCCTCTGATTATTTACTTGAATATGGTAATTGTGTGGTTTTGTTTTGCACTCTCTCCGACAGGCTTCCTAAAGTCCTTGTGATGTTTTCGGGGCTGTGGGACTCATTATGATCTCTGAGAGTAACCATGGAAATATATAATTAGACATTATTCAGGGTAGAACGACCCAGGTAGTGGGAAGTCTCCACGGAACTGTGGATTTAACCGTGCGAGGACATGCCTGAGAGCAGCTGCGGTTTCATTTCCCGCCGACTCAACAGTCCCAGCGTGGAAAGCTGTAGAAGGAGCCCACATCCAGGCCACAGGAGACTTGCTTTCTGGTCCCAGCTCTGCCCCTTGCGGCAAATGGTTTTAACCTCTCTGGAAATTGGGGCAAGGGGCCCCTGAATGATTTCAAATTCAACACCAAGTACCTGCATGTGTGCTGTTTTGTACTCCGTTTACTTCTTTCAAATGGCAGCCCTTGCAAATTCCTTCTTTCCATTAGAACGGCTGAGTCCATCAAAAATAGGGGGAGGGGCAATTCTGTTTTTATTAAAAGATAAATATTTATTCTGTGCATCATGGATACAGAAGGAGATAAAGAGGCACTTTAAAATGTGCTCTTGGGACTTCCCCAGGGGCTAAGACTCAAGTCCCCAATGCAGGGGGTGTAGGTTCAATCCCCGGTCAGGGAACCATATCCACATGCCCCAACTAAATGATCCTACATAACACAACTAAGACCCAACATGGCCAAATAAAGAAACATTTTTTTTTGCTGTTCAGTCACTCAGTCATGTTGAACTCTTTGCAACCCCATGGACTACAGCACACTAGGCTTTCCTGTCCTTCACTATCTCTTGGAGTTTGCTCAAACTCATGTCCCTTGAATCAATGATATATCATCCAACCATCTCATCCTCTATCATCTCCTTCTCCTCCTTCCCTCAGTCTTTTCCAGCATCAGGGTCTTTTCCAATGAGTCAGTTCTTCACATCAAGTAGCCAAAGTATTGGAACTTCAGCTTCAGCATCAGTCCTTCCAATGAATATTCAGGACTGATTTCCTCCAGGATTGACCGGTTTGATCTCCTTGCAGTCCAAGGGATTCTCAAGAGTCTTTTCCAACACCACAGTTCAAAAGTATCAATTCTTCAGCACTTAGCCTTCTTCGTGGTACAGCTCTCACATCCATATATGACTACTGGAAAAACCATAGCTTTGACTATACAGACCTTTGTCAGCAAAATGATGCCTTTGCTTTTTAATATGCTATCTAGGTTCATCCTAGTTTTTCTTTCAAGGAGGAGGCTTTTAATTTCATGGCTGCAGCCACCATCCACGGTGATTTTTGGACGCCAAAAAAATAAAGTCTCTCACTGTTTCCATTCTTTTTCCATCTATTTGCCATGAAGTGACGGGACTGGATGCCATGATCTTAGCTTTCTGAATGCTGAGTTTTAAGCTAGCTTTTTCACTCTCCTCTTTCACCTTCATCAAGAGGCTCTTTGGTTCCTCTTTGCTTTCAGTCATTAGAGTGGTATCATCTGCGTATCTGAGGTTACTGATATTTCTCCTAGCAATCTTGATTGCAGCTTGTGGTACATCCAGCCCAACATTTCTCATGATATACTCTTCATGTAAGTAAAATAAGCAGGGTGGCAATACACAGCCTTGACATACTCTATTCCCAATTTGGAACCAGCCTGTTGTTCCACGCCTGGTTCTCACGGTTGCTTCTTGACCTGCATACAGATTTCTCAGGAGGCAGGTCAGGTATTCCCATCTCTTTAAGAATTTTCCACAGTTTCATGCCAAAAGGAAAAATAAAAATGTTTTCTTGAATGTGGATGAAGTAAGTTCAGAGACTCGGGTTTTAACAAAACTGCCTAGGTGTCCTTGCTGCTGCTGCTAAGTCGCTTCAGTCGTGTCTGACTCTGTGTGACCCCATAGACGGCAGCCCACCAGGCTCCCCTGTCCCAGGGATTCTCCAGGCAAGAACACTGGAGTGGGTTGCCATTTCCTTCTCTAAGGCATGAAAGTGAAAAGTGAAAGTGAAGTCGCTCAGCCATGTCCGAATCAGCGACCCCATGGACTGCAGCCTACCAGGCTCCTCCATTCATGTGATTTTCCAGGCAAGAGTATTGGAGTGGGATGCCATTGCCTTCTCCCTAGGTGTCCTTACTTCACAGAATACTCCAAATACTAAGTGGTATGGTGGTTCCCAAGATGGGAACACAGTAAGGAAAATGCCCCAGCCTGCCTTCTCTGGCCCCACCAGCCCAGCAATGTGTGTGCCCAGGTGTCTGTATCACCTGTCAGAGGGCCTCCTGCCGCAGAGTGTGTGCTGGGGACATGCAAGTGCCGGTGGGAACAGGAAGCCTGGCAACAGGCACGGTTGACGCTTTGCCAAACCAAAGGCTTAAACAATTGAGAAACTACTTTAAGAAAGGTACAGAAAAGTCCTGTGTGTGTGTTACAAAAATATTATTATGTGAATACATAAAGACCCACTTTGAAATCAGGCCCAGGCTGCTTGACCACTTCTGTGTTCTCTGGAAAGACATTCCCACAAAAGTGCTCCCAATTTACTCAAGTTCAAGAGCTTCTGGAGGTAAGAACTATGCTTTTTTCAGCTCTCTGTAGCCACTGCTTTCTTCAGTAACCACTGTTGTATCCGAGAAACATGCCAATATATACAAGGCACTCAATTAATGGCTGATTGATGAAACACTGGAAGGAATGGAAATCCCAGGGACAGAGGAGCCTGGTGGGCTACAGTCCATGGGGTCGTAAAGAGCTGGATATGACTTATCAGCTAAACAACAACGAGGTTACAAGGATAGATGGCTGGAAGAAAGGAACAGAGAGAGGGAGGGAGGGGGGGAACCTGACTTGGTTTATTCCCTAAGCAGTAGAATCTTTAGAGTTTCTCATCACAGGAAGTTCACTGAACGGCAGCACAGAAGATTTATGAAGAATTTCTCTTTTTAAATTAACCAGAGCAGAGCATAAAGGTCAGGAGTAAGTTACGTTCTTCAAAACACTCTGATGTGCAACAGAGAATCCAGCTTCTCTTCTTGGATCTGTCAAATCCACTCTTTTCTGCCTGGACCTTCAGGAACCCATAACTTCCCAAGTTCCTGCCTGTCATAGGAAGCTGGGGAGACTCCACGCTGGGGACTCACATCAGAGCCTGAAACAACACTACCTTGAATGTGAGTTACATCTGTGGGTAATCCAACCCACAGGAGCTTAACGGGAAACATGGGATAGAGTCAGTAGCTGCATACAGCTGAGTCACCTGGGATGCTCATTAAAGACACATCCTCAAGTCCCACCCAGACCAATGAAATCATATTACCCGGCAGAGAGGCCCCAACACAAGTGTGCTTTCAAAGCTCCTTATGAGAGTACAATGTGCATCCACGTTGGAAAATTGCTGGGCTACAGAAGTGAATGCTGCTTCCAAGTTGCTGCTGTGGTTTAGTCACTCGGTCGTATCTGACTCTTTGTGACTCCACAGAGCCCACCAGGCTTCTCTGTGCATGGGATTTCCCAGGAAAGGGTACCAGAGTGGGTTGCCATTTCCTTCTCCAGGGGATCTTCCCAACCAGGGACAGACCCTGTGTCTCCTGCCCTGGCAGGTGGACTCTTTACCACTGGGCCGCCAGGGAAGCCCTTTCAGGAGCTGCCCTTAATTCCTTAGGTGAGCACGAGTAGGTTCATGACACTGTCTGGACCTCAGTTTTCTCATCTGTGAAATATGTGAGATGAACAACATCATTCCTAATGTCCTATTTAGAGAGAAAACGGCTAAATCTCTATACTTGGTATATAACAGACGCTTCTGTAGCTACCACAAAGGCAAGACTCTGGGGACTGCAAAGACACAGGGGTGGCCTCTGCCTTCAGGCAGTTTAGAAACAGTTCCAAATCTACTGGAGTAATAGGCAAAATGGCACTTGTTGGCTTGATGGGTTGGTGGATAGACAGATAAAAGAGAGAGAAAAGGAGGAAGGAAGAGGAGAAGAAAAGGAGGAGGAGGAAGATGAAGGAAGGAAGGAAGAGATGTTTTCCTTCTGAAACACTCCACATATTATTTTGATTCCTTACCTCCCCTTCTAAATTGTAGCACTATCCTGATGTGAATCAGGAGAAAATAAAACACTGTCACGGAGCTTATAGGGAGATGTAAATCAAAATTTTAGTCTTGTGTTGTTTACTTTATAGACTTAAAACACACAAAAGTCATAATTCTTGGCTCAAGAGACATGATCATCTATGGTCTAGTGAAGTGAGGTCATTCAGTCGCATCCGACTCTTTGCAACCCCATGGACTGTAGCCCACCAGGCTCCTCCATCCATGGAATTTTCCAGGCAAGAGTACTGGGGTGGGTTGCCATTTCCTTCTCCAGAGGATCTTCCTGACCCAGGGATCGAACCCAGGTCTCTTTCACTGCAGACAGATGCTTTACCATCTGAGCAACCAGGGAAGCCCCTTACCTATGGCCCATGCCTTCTATTATTTCATAGGATTTAGATAAAATCCTACCTACCTAACAGGTAAAGAGCATCCGTCACCTAACCCATGAGTAAGAACATGACCATTTACTCGACCTACAACTCTTCTCATCCCATTCCCTTGCCTTCCCAAGTCCACTCACCCAGGTCCAGAAATGAAAATGACTGTAAGCTTTGTGTCTTTCAAACTTTCATTTTAGGAAAAAAGTTTCATCATAACACCGATGATTGCCAGGAAGAAGTCTAGAACGGGTCCATTGGAATTACCAAGGAAGCCAGTGTCGGCGCCCTCGGGAAACGCCAGGTCAGTGGAGCGGTGAGGGCCAGAGTCTGAACATCCCAGGTCGTACAGGGCGCATTAGGTGAGGACTAGAAAAGAATGGCTGAGAGACAGACACGCAAAAGAGGGGTAAGTAGAAACAGCGAGGGCTTATATAAATCATCTGTTTTAGAGATGCAGAGGGACTTCCCTGGTGGTCCAGTGGCTAAGACTCTGTGCTCTCAACACAGGAGGCCTGGGTTCAATCCCCAGTCACGGAACTAGATTCCACCTCCCGCATGTGACAATGAAGACTGAAGATTCCACGTGCCAGAGGAGCCAAGTAAATAAATAAACATTAGAAATACTAAAGATGCAGAGACTTAAACATATTAAGAGTCTGAGGAGAAGACATCAGCAGAAAGAACATTTGAAAATATAATAACTGCCTTTCCTTGACAGAATAAAACCCTTCTGAATGGGGAGAATTTACACCCTCTCCCCTTAAGCTGGAAGTTGAGTAATCTTTGGCTTGGAGTTCATTTGAAGTATCCTTGAGCCCCCAGCCTATTCAAAGGAGTCATTCTAAATAATCAAGTATGATTTCTGAGTTTTTCAGATCCAATATTTTTAAGTTTTATTAATACAGTATCACCCATTATTTCATAGAGTCTGAGAATTAGAATCATATGGTATCTGACCATCTCATTTTACTAAAAAGAAAACTGTCATCCTAGAACTTTATTCCACTTAGTCAAGGTGATAATAAATACTATAGCAAATTAGTGATGGAAATAAACGTGATTCCCAGGCTTGTGAATTCCAGTTTAAAAACAGTCCATTCAGGGAGTTCACTGGTGGCCCTAACCACCTAACTGGTGGTTAGGATTCCAGGCTTTCACTGCCATGGCCCAGGTTCAAATCCTGGTTGGGGAACTGAGATCCCACAAGCCACATGGTATGGTCAATAAATAAGTAAAAATAAAAATAGTTCATTCACACACTCAACATATACTGACCACACAAAACTCACACAAAATCCTTGTCCTTGTGGCTAATACAGGATGATTTCCACTAAACCAACCTGTCCTTACATGTTGATTTCAATGTCTCTTTGAAAAATAAAACAACAAATTCCCTGGACATTTTTAATAATGACTACAGTCAATTCTTACCTCATTATGGCAGTGAAGTCTTTCAGCCTCCTTCGGCTTAAGCAGTCTTAGCTTCCCAGGTGATGCTGGTGGTAAAGAATCTGCCTGCCAATGCAGGAGACATAAGAAACTCAGGTTTGATCCCTGGGTTAGGAACATCTCCTGAATGAGGAAATGGCAACCCACTCCAATATTCTTGCCTGGAGAATCCCATGGACAGAGAAGCCTATCAGGCTACAGTCCATGGGTTGCAAAGAGCTGGACATGACTTAGCGACGAAGCCACACATGAAGTAATCTAGGTTTTGTCCTGCTGACAATGGAAAGTTATCAAAGTTTTTCAAGAAGTGACATGATGAATCAGGGTTGGCACCAAATATGTGTAATAATTGGCAGGGACCAGGACTGGGGAAAGAGTTCATGCCCTCCAGATGAGAGTCTCCATTTATCTGGTGAGCTCTATTTCTGAATTTAATAAACCTTGAAAATGTTAACTTTCAATAGACGTGTTAAAATGATCAGAGTCCACCAAAAAGGCCAAGAGATGTACAAATTCAGTTTTCACAGTCCTGCCCCAGCTTCAGCGGGATCCTGAGTCCTTGAAAGCACTTGGTATGCATTGAGTTGATCAAAAAACATCAGGGAAAACATATTTCATCTGTGGACATCATTTTTCTTTGGTACAGAGTGACTTTCACTCCTAACCAAAAAAAAAGGAAAAAATGAAAAGCAAAGTCTTCATATCAAAGCCTTATTGATTCTTTTCATTTACAAAAAACTCAGTCATGCCTGTCTATTAAAAATAGAATGTCTAAGGGCCTGAACTTAATGTCATGCCAAGAACCCAACTTTTCGCTGACTTCAAGGAGATTTTTTGGGTTGGAACAAAGCAGAAGAGGCGAAAAGAGGATTCAAAAGTCAAATCCCAGATCCAGGTCTTCAAAACCTTATTTTCTTATTCTCTCCCTACACTCCACAAAGTGTGGAGTTGAAATATCACACAGGAGGTATCAAAGGGCTTCATAAGAGATGCTGTGTTGTGAGTGACAGCAAGACAGTCAACAGATATTTGAGGACCTGTACTGTGCTGCATAACCCATGACTTTCAAACTACCTTTCCAGACCCATTGCCCATCACTCCCCCTACCTACACTATATGCCATCCAAAGTGCAACCTACAGTCCAAACGCAAGCATGGCATTGACCATAATATCGTCAAACCTTTGCCCACTTACCACCTTGTCCTACCAGGTCCAGCCTAAACCATCTGAGATCAGTCTGTGCACACAGAATTATGTATACATGTCAGCTTTACCATCTGAGCCACCAGGGAAGCCCTTCTTCCATAATAATGGAAACTAACTCCACAAAGACACCAGGCCTTATTCACTTGTACTTCTAATAATCATCAGTTTCCTTGAAAAAAAAATATATATAATAGGTGTTTCATAAAGAATGCAGATAAAGAAAGGATGAGGTAGGGACTTCCCTGGTGGTCCAATGGCTAAGACTCTGTGCTTCCAATGCAGGCAGGCTGGGTTTGATGCCTGGCCAGGGAACTAGATCTCACATGCTGCAGTGAAGATGGAAGATTCCTCAAGCAGCAACTAACACCCTGTGTGGCCAAATAAATACATTTAAAAAAAGAAAAAGAAAGGATGAGTTAAACATAGAGTCTGCTATCAATAAAGTCTCAAAGGAGAAGTAGTAACAGAATAATATATACAGAAATCTTAAGCAAAGTGATAAGTGTGATGAGAGATGCTTAGAGGAAGTCTTTAGAAGCAGGGATTAAAAAGTAGCTACTGAGGGAGAAGGAGAGAGGTGTGGTCACGGTAAGCTTCATGGAGGAAGTGGCATGTGAACCAAACCTTGGAGGATGTCTGGAGACTGAACCAATTAAACCAAGCAGGGCACCTATAAGAGCTAAAGACAGCATAAGCAAAACACCAGATCCTTCAATTCACTTCAGTTCAGCCGCTCAGTCGTGTTCGACTCTTTGCGACCCCATGAACCGCAGCACGCCAGGCCTCCCTGTCCATCACCAACTCCTGGAGTTCACTCAGACTCATATCCATCGAGTCCGTGATGCCATCCAGCCATCTCATCCTGGGTCGTCCCCTTCTCCTCCTGCCCCCAATCCCTCCCAGCATCAGAGTCTTTTCCAATGAGTCAGCTGTTTGCATGAGGTGGCCCAAGTACTGGAGTTTCAGCTTTAGCATCATTCCTTCCAAAGAAATCCCAGGGCTGATCTCCTTCAGAATGGACTGGTTGGATCTTGCAGTCCAAGGGATTCTCAAGAGTCTTCTCCAACACCACAGTTCAAAAGCATCAATTCTTTGGCGCTCAGCCTTCTTCACAGTCCAACTCTCACGTGCATACATGACCACTGGAAAAACCAGGTCCTTAGTGAGAGCTAAATAAATGGCAGCTAATGAAATAACAGCAATCTGTGTGCTCAGTCACTAAGTCATGTCCGAAAATTTGTGACCACATGGACCATAGCCTGCCTGGCTCCTCTGTCTATGGGATTCTCCAGGCAAGAATACTGGAGTGGGTTGCCACTTCCTGCTCCACGGGATCTTCCCAACCCAGGGATTGAACCTGTGTCTCTTGTACTGGCAGATGGTTCTTTACCACTGAGGCCAATATTATTGGGAAGCCAATAATAGTCTAGCTAGTCTCAAATGGATATGTCAATGGTTAGTGCTTCCATTTCATTTCTTTTATACTTTACCTTGACTGGAGTCTCAGGCTGTATGCGTCTGAAATTGGTATGTCTCAACAGTAAAGAAGTCAACATGTTAACAGTTTTTGTACAGTCATGCAGGATACTGAGCTCCTGGTTTGTTCAGCCTTGAGCTTTACCTTAGTTCCTAGAAGTTGGCTGAACTGGCAAGCCATTGCTGTGCTCATAGTCAACTCTTTACAGCCAAGAATCAGCTCAGATATTGATTCTCCCACCAAGGGGCCAGACAGTCCTCCTTTCAACCAAATGCTCCTACCTCTAAATGAGGACCCCAAGACTCCCTTGCACTTTCATTTTGATGATCTTGATAATTAGCCAACAGGGATGCAGGGCTCTTGCTCTTCATAAGAGATACACAACAGGGGCTCCACCTACTTCTAAAACGGTTGTGGCCTTTTTTCGATCTACATATGTTTACAAGGGAGCTGTATCTTTCTCAGCTGTGAAAGCAGTTCCAGGAAACACGGACGCAGTTCTCCTGAAGGCTCCCCGCTCCTCTCTACAGTCCAGCCTCACGACACCGGCGTGGTCTTGCTGACACCCAGACATCCTCAGGCCACTCCTCCCTTTCAAAGCCCTCTGGCTTCCTGTCCTCTGCTGCAGTGGTTTTCAAAGTGGGATCTACGGAGTCTCAGAAATCCGTTAGTCAGCCTAAGAATAACTTCTTAGGGGGAGAAAAATGGAGGACAGAGCAGAGATAAGGACTCTGAAATGACAGGTTTGCAGCATAAAACCAGTTCAGTTCAGTTCAGTGGCTCAGTCGTGTCCGACTCTTTGCGACCCCATGGACTGCAGCACGCCAGGCTTCCCTCATCACCAACTCCCGGAGTTAAAACCAGTGGCCCACTGCTAAAAAAGAAAAAAAAAGTCGGTAAAACTCACTGAAGATCACTCAAGCCCTTTGCAACCTTGCTGCTCTTCCCTCACCCGCCTAACCCATGGTCGTGCCCATGTATGCACTTAATGCTTCTACGAACTATCCTATGTCTTAGAAGTACTTGCCCAGGCGCACGTCAGTGACATCTGCTACATACACCCACCCGCACCTGACCCCACCGCCCACCCTCGGGACACTCATGTTCATGCTCCAACCCGCAGGCCACATGCCTTGCGCTCCTTCCATCATTCGTCAGCTCTCCCAGCAGAGATCCCCTGCTCCCTCCTCTTGACCTTCCCATTGACCTTCACACTCAGACAAGACAGAGCCTCCTCTGAGAACTTGATAGCTATTCTCCACAGTTACAAAGCTGAATAGAGAAGCCCAACGATCTTACAGAAATAATCATTATCAACTGTTTAAAAGAAAACAGTTCTTGTCACAACATGTGGCTCTATTCCGACCATCAGCTCTGGGTTCTTGTTGATTATGCCATGCCTGGCAAGCATCTCAAAAGGAAATTGTTTGCAAAATTAAATTGTAATTCTTACAAAGATACAGAATTCTGTAAGCTTAATAAAAGTGATGTTGGGGAACTACTCAAAAGAATAGGATACCCACTGACAAACAATGATCTATTAATAACTGAGAGACAGTTGTCAAGCAAAAGGATAAAATCTGTAGCTGAAAAACAAAGGTTTACTGTATAGCACAGGTAACTACATTAAATATCTTAAAATAACCTATAATGGAAAGGAATCTGAAAAAGAATATACATGTGTATGTATAACTAAGTCACTTTTGCTGTACATCGGAAGCCAATACAATATTGTATATCAACTATACATCATTTTAAAAAAATAGGAAATCTGCAAACTCAACAGGCAGTTCACAAGAGATTTATATGAATATTGTAGAGTTAAAAGTAGCCATTGTTAAAATTGGGCTTCCCTGGTATCTCAGCTGGTAAAGAATCTGCCTGCAAGGCAGGAGACCCTGATTCAGTTCCTGGTTCAGGAAGATTCCCCTGGAGAAGAGACAGGCTACCCACTCCAGTATTCTTGGGTTTCCCTGGCAGCTCAGCTGGTAAAGAATCTGCCTGCAATGCGGGAGACCTGGGTTTGATCCCTGGGTTGGGAAGATCCCCTGGAGAAGGGAAAGGCTTCCCACTCCAGTATTCTGGCCTGGAGAATTCCATGGACTGTATAGTCTGCGGGGTCGCAAAGAGTCGGACACAACTGAGCAAGTTTCACTTTCACTTTCATTGTTAAAACTGGTGAATCCCTTAGAAAGCTGGACCATTTAAATTCATAAAGATAAGCTAACTATTGTAACAAAACAACCTCAAGATTCTCAGGAGCTTTACATGAATGCAAGTATGTTTCTCACTCAAGAAGTGGTCTAAGGTGAGAAGCCTGGGGTGGGATGGGATGGGAAGGAAGTCCTCTTCCAATCTGATTCTTTCCATACATGTCTCCTAAGACCAGAGGTTGGCAACCTTTTCTTGTATAAACTATATAGTAAATATTTTCAGCTTGCAGGTCACCTGGTCTCTGTCACAACTATTTAACTCTGCCATTGTAGCATAAAAATGGCCACAGACAATGAATAAATGAATGGATTTGGCTGTATTCCAGCAAAACAAAATTTACAAAAATAAGCAGCAGGGGACTTCTGTGGTCATCCAGTGGCTAAGATTCCACATTCCCAATGCAGGGGGCCTGGATCTGATTCATGGTTGGGAAACTAGATCTCACGTGCCACAACTAAGACCCAATTCAGTCAAATAAATAAATAAATAAATGAACATGTTTTTTAAAAGCAGTGAGTCAGTTATGGACAACTGGCTATGGTTTCCCGACTTCTGTTGTAAATCTTCTCGTTATTCAAAAGGTAGAAAGGAAAGACAAGACATACCTCATAAGGTTCAGTTCAGTTCAGTTCAGTCGCTCAGTCGTGTCCGACTCTTTGCGACCCCATGAATCGCAACACGCCAGGCCTCCCTGTTCATTACCATCTCTCGGAGTTCACTCAGACTCATGTCCATCTAGTCCGTGATGCCATCCAGCCATCTCATCCTCGGTCGTCCCCTTCTCCTCCTGCCCCCAATCCCTCCCAGCATCAGAGTCTTTTCCAATGAGTCAACTCTTTTCATGAGGTGGCCAAAGTACTGGAGTTTCAGCTTTAGCATCATTCTTTCCAAAGAAATCCCAGGGTTGATCTCCTTCAGAATGGACTGGTTGGATCTCCTTGCAGTCCAAGGGACTCTCAAGAGTCTTCTCTAACACCACAGTTCAAAAGCATCAATTCTTCGGCGCTCAACCTTCTTCACAGTCCAACTCTCACATCCATACATGACCACAGGAAAAACCATAGCCTTGACTAGACGGACCTTAGTCGGCAAAGTAATGTCTCTGCTTTTGAAAATGCTATCTAGGTTGGACATAACTTTTCTTCCAAGGAGTAAGCGTCTTCTAATTTACTAGCACTTAAACAGTCCATGCTAGAACATTAGCTCTAGATTTTTCCTGTTTCCATCACGATCTAAAATACACAGAGGAATCCATGTAGGCAATCAATAAATATCTATTCCATGAAATTAATGAATATATTTATTATAATAAGATTTTGAAAAGCAAAATGAAGATTTGATCATTTTTCTCATTCTAAAAATTAAAAATAGTAGCTAATGTTTATTGGCTATTTAACATATACCAGGTACTGTTCTAAATCAATTATGTGTAATATGCCATTAAGTTTCACACAGCCCTGAGAAGGAAGTTTCATTAACCTTTTATTTTTTTTTCAGATGAGAGAACTAAGTCACAGGAGGGTGGTCATAATTTCAATTATAACATAACTGAATCATTATAAGTAAAATGTACTTACTTTAAAATTTTTGAATTTTATGTTGCTAAGTTAAAATATCATTGAAAGCCTTTTTCTACCCAACTTACATTTTCTTCTAAAAGTAAATTCTCCTTGGGTGTCTTTTTCTTGGTGCCAATTATTCTCCCTTACTGAATGCCTTCTATGATGGTTTATAAGTGTGTCTGTTATCAATTGCTTGCCTCTTGAGTGCAAATTAATTCTTCACTACTGATTCTGGAAAAAAAAAAAGTTGGGGGCGGGGGCGGAGCTGAGCTCTTTAACTATTTTTTTCCCCATTGTGAACTTGCCAACAGAGGGCGCTGAAGAGGCCTTGCAGGAGGAAGGAACTCCTAAGCCAGCTCCAGCTGCAAGGTGGCTTCCAGGTGCCTCCCAGGTTTGTTCAAGGATGACTTAAAAGAAAAATGGAATGTAAAATACCAGACATACAGTTCATACACAAGCAACCTCGTATCCCTTTCTTAATAAGTAATTATACCTGATTTCAATACTGTGGAGGATTAGCAACAGAATGTGGGGATGAAAAGGGCATAGAAAGATGATTTTTTTTTCTCTCCCCTCTGTTATTTTAGAAGGAAAAATACCACTGTCCCACAAAACAAATATCTATCTCCTTTACTAAGATCATAAATTTACAGGTCAATGAACAAACATTCCCTATGTAGTCCTTTTGTCTCCAGAGAAAAATAGAATCAGAATCACGTATTTGAAACATTTTGTCCTGTAACCTTACTTTGCCAGACTTCCATTCATCTGGGAAAGAAGATTTGGAGGTTGAATGTTTCTGTCTCATTTGTATCAGGAGACTGCTTTTATGGAATAAGAAAAACTAATGAGGTATTCAAAATGTGTGGCAATTATTTATCAAGCTTGCAAAGCAAATCATTTCTGATCATCAAAGTAACATGAAAAGTTAAGAGGTATAATTCACACACTACAATGAGGAAATGTAGCTCAAAGAGTTTATGAAATTTACCCTATAGCACAAAGATTAACAGTGACACATCCAGGATTTGAACCCCAGATGCAATTGGCCCAGAACAGACATTTTGCTCAGACACTGTCATACTTCTCTCACAAACTGTCAGTGACAATAACACTTGATGAAACCGGATTATAAACCCAGGTCTGCCTGAGTCCATAGCAAACACCTTCTCCATTACAAGGGGCAGAGGATGGGAGGTGGGGTGGGCAGGAAGTCAGAACCAAGCACAGATATTCATCATGCACTAAGTCAAGAAGTTTGGTCACAAGTGACAGGATTCTAAGACCAATGAGCTCAGCAAGTTGCAATGAAGAGAATTTATTGACTCATGGCACTGGCAAGTCCTGGGACAAAGCTGCCTTCAGGCACAGCCCTGGATAAGGGTTCAGGAATGACCGTAGCTCTCTTTCTGTCCACTCATGTCCATTTCTGGTCCCCTTTGGTGACTGGCTTTATTTCCTAATTATAGTCAAGTTTTCTCCATGCAGTAGTCAAAACAGCCACCACCAGCCCCACGTCTACATGTTTACTGCCCTTGATTCAAAAGAGAAAACTTCTCATAATTGCCAATATGGAAAATTCCAGGAAGGTCCTCAACTGTTGAAAATCACTAGACTCTTCTAATTACTTGGGAGTGGAGGGAGGAGGGGTACCTAAACCATGAAACGTTGACCAGAAGTTCTCACTACATCCCTAATACCCACTGCATCTGAGCCAGAATTACACCATAATTCCAATGTCCCCCAAATTGAATATTCTAAGTGATAAAACATGGAACATTTTAAGAGAGCCAACAGACAAAATCAGCTAAATGACAATCACATTGTTTTGTTGTAGAAGTGACATCATAAATGTTTCATCCAATGAGAAATCAAACAAAATATGAAGTATTAACTGTGTCTCATTGAGAGTTCTACCATCTCTATATTGGGTTGAGCCTTGCCAATCGTGACTCCTTGGCTTGCTGTGCGAGCTTCAATATTATAGTGTGTGCAATATTGTGTGATGCTATTTTTGCCCTACTGCGATAATTTTGATCTTTTTTTGTTTTTTACTGCCTCTGATGCATCATGACATATTCCACTGTGAATAAGCAAACACAGAGTCCCTCTCTAGAGTCCCTCTTAGAGAAGACTCTTGAGAGTCCCTTGGACTACAAG
>SJYT01070713.1:58830-153933 GCA_006410635.1 Cephalophus harveyi | reverse complement strand
TGCCAGAAAGTCCATCTAGTCAAAGTATAGTTTTTTTCAGTAGTCATGCATGGATGTGAGAGTTGGACTATAAAGAAAGCTGAGTGCCGAAGAATTGATGCTTTTGAACTATGGTGTTGGAGAAGACTCTTGAGAGTCTCTTGGACTGCAAGGAGATCAAACCAGTCAATCCTAAAGGAAATCAGTACTGAATATTCATTGGAAGGACTGATGCTGAAGCTGAAACTCCAATACTTTGACCACCTGATGCAAAGAACTGACTCATTGGAAAAGACCCTGATGCTGGGCAAGATTGAAGGCAGAAGGAGAAGGGGATGACAGAGGATGAGATGGTTGGATGGCATCACCAACCTGATGGACATGAGTTTAAGCAAGCTCTGGGAGTTGGTGATGGACAGGGGAGCCTGGCGTGCTGCAGTCCCTGGGGTCTCAAAAAGTCAGACACGGCTAAGCGATTGAACTGAACTGAAGGCACAAGGGAGACATCGGAAGGTGAAGATGGTGGAGAAATCCCAGATCCATTTGTACTTTTGATGCAATTTATCTTCTATGGTCCCTTCTTTCTCGCAGCTGACTCCACATTGGTCCCCACCTCCAACAGCTAGGCCAGTTCCCTGATTATCAGTTACAAACTCCATGAACACAAAATTGTGTCTTCCTAATGGAGTCACAATGGTCTTGACCCCATTCCTGTTGAACCCTTGGCCCAGCCCAGCACTCTCATGCTGGGGTCCTTGGAGCATCTATCCTGGACTTGCCTTTACTTGCATCAGCAACGCCTGTAGGTTCTCTCCCCTGGTCCAACCTCCAGCTATTCCTAGCTCAGTGAGAAGGAAATTTGTTGGCAATGAAAGAAAAAGGTACTATGAGAAAAGGAATTTCAGCAAAGATATTCACAGCTTGAAGCCTCTGAGTTTCCTCTATCTGTGTTCCATAACTCCTTCCAGCCTAAGGGCCTGGGGTGAATGCCCACTGGGAGAGTCCTCCATTGCAGAGCACCTTGGAACCATTTGATCCTCAGTCCCACCAGCAGTTTGCCAACACTGTCGTTGGTGAATTCAGAGAGGTCCTGTAGCATGAAGGGGGGCACCCCTAGGGCACTGCGGCACAGATGACCCCTTTGTGACAAAGCTGGCACCATTTATGACATTGCCAATCATCCTCTGAATCCTGCCAATGGCAGGAATGACACCTAGCAAAGTTCCAAGGACTGTCCTATTCCAGTGATGTTCCAAAGATACTGAGGACAGTGGTTCAAGTGACCAGTGCTGTCTCTTAACCCTGGAAACCTGTGAGATGTGGCGATGATCGTCACCCTACAGATACAATCTTTTATTAACATTTACTTCATTCTCTCAGAGTCCCCTCTGAGACTCTGAGAGCTTCACTCTCTCAGAGTACCCCTCTCATGGGGTGGGCTCCACGGAGGCAGCCAGGCCCAGTGCAGCCCTGGAGCTGGGTTAGTCACCCTGGACAAGTCACTCGACTCATCCTGCGTGGTTCTTCATCGAGTTTTTTAGTGTCTACATTCCTCAGAGTGATAGGGACAGAGCAGGTGCCTAAATAGTTAATACCACTAGGGGATTATAAGTAGGAAAAGTACAAGAGCCTCCTGTAAGTTAATGATTACTTAAGAAAGCAGGTTTGCTTAACCATAAAACCAACAGGCTTGCTTAGCAACAAAACCATGCAACAGAAGTGAGACAGACCCCCACACAATGAAACAATGCTGGCATGAGAGCCACGTCCTGCAGAATGAGTTCGGTAAGTTTATGATCTTTAGCACATGTGATCCCAGGACACATCAGTGAAGACCCATTGCAGCCAAGAATTAAAAAAAAAATTAAAAAAATTTAAAAAGTAAGTCCTTTTATTTTCAAGTATTGAATCAGAAATCAGTCTTCTGTTTCGTGTCATATATTGTCTAGGTTTGTTTGTTTAAATTGATACCTCTTTTGTGTCTCTCAGTTTATAGGTTACACTTCCCCCTATTATTTTTAATTTTTATAAATATTTATTTTTATTTATTTCTTTGGCTGTGCTGGGTCTTAATGGAGGCATGTGGGATCTAGTTCCCCAACCAGGAAACGAATCCAGGTCCCCTGCGCTGGGAATGTGAAGTCTTAGGCACTGGACCACCAGGGAAGTTCCCCCCTCTTTATTACACCCTTGCAATGTATTTGGTAGTGAAAACCTAAATTATATGTTAAAGATGCTGAATTAAAATTATCTTGAGATCGTATGTTGGTCTTAAAGCAAAGCAGTATCAGTCAGGAGGGGGCAATCATCCATACTTTCCACTCACTTTTGTAATTAAACACTGATTCCTTTACAAGGGAATACTAAGAAGACAGTGTTACATTGTAAATTCTGGTGCATGATGGGAATACGTCTTGAAAAATTTAAAAATTATATGAACCAGTTTTTAAGCAATCTAAACGCTACAGAGTTACTCTCATCACTGGAGATTTCCAAAGGGAAAAATAAAATCACTGAGTTCATTTTCTGTGAAAAAACAGGGTACACAGTTACTGCAAAGGGCAACACCCAGGGCACAGGGCAGAGTGTTCTGCAGGGATAAGAGCCTGAAAGTGCAGAAAGATTAGCTGCTCTTTATTAATCGGCTCAAGGCTTTGGCAAACAAAGTTTATAAAGATACCTGGCTGTTATGGCTGTACAAGGTAGAGAACGGAGACAATTCTCATTCACCTACAATGAGGAGGGTTTGAGGGACTGCTTATATCTCCAGAATTGCTTTAATTTTCCATTATCATTGCAGTTTCTGTCTCCAGCCTTGGCTGAAGTGCTGAGGTCCCAGGGGCTCATCTTGAGGGGCAGCAGTTGGGGGAGTGGGGGTTAGAGGACTTTCTTTTTTCCTCTCTTCTCTGGGCTCTTTCACCCTCTGCCCTTTGAGTCTTGCCAAGAGACACCCTGCCCTGAGAGAGGGTGGTTCCTGGGGAAGAGCTGAGCGGCTGGGTGGTTGGTCAGAGGTGACTGGGTGTGGACTCTGGTGTGGATGACACCCGGGACGTTCTGGCCCTGGGAACGGAGCCAGGCTGAATTAATTTTCTGGCTATTGTGCGTCTCAGTATACATTCCTTTCTCTAGTCTAAGTTGAAAATTCCATTGCACCGAGCATGTGTATGTGTGTGAGCACGTGTATGGTATGAAGAGCATGTAAGGAGAGGCTAGAAGGACCCGTGTTTGTGGCCTCCTCGGCCCTGGGATCGCAGCCCTCATCTCCAGGGGCCAAGTCTCCGGACTTTCAGGGAAACTGGCTGTAGAGCAGAGAGGAGTCCTCATTCCCCTCCAGGCCACCTGGAAAGGGCAGTATCCACCTGACATTAAGTGGAAAAAATCACAATAATAGCAAACCTGATTAAAGGTTTATGACCATAGCTGAGCATGTTCTATGCATTAATTATTTCATTTAATATGCACAGCAATCCCCCAGGCAGATGGGACTGGATTGGAACAAAGCAAGCAAAGGGAGCTTAGTGAGGCCAAATAACTTGCTCCAAGTTAAACAGAGTATGAAGATTTTTGGCTGTAGTGCTTCAGCTAAGCTGCGACTCTAGGCCAAGTCATCTGGCCTCTCTGAATCTCAGTTTCCTCATCTGCAAAGTGGAAATAATGGGAATACCCACCTGGGAAAGTTAATTAAAAGGAAAAATGAGCTAATGCATGGAAGACCATAGGGTGAACTAGAGCATAATGTGAAAATATGGTAAGAATATGAGAAAGCTGCTTGCTCAGCACAGACCCAATTGTTTTCCTAGTAATAAGGCACAATTTCTTTGATGAAATTCTTCTAGTCAATAGACTACGTTACCTCATTGTAAGAATATCTGTCTCTTCATAGCATTCAGTATAGCTCATGTCATCTAGACTGAGGAGAAAAAAATGAAGCCTGTAAACACTTGTATTTTTCCTGAATGAGCCTTTGTGCTAAAAGAGGGGAGCTTGCTGCTGCTGAAGTTGTGCATTCCTCAGAGGCAGGCCAAGTTTTACATTCTGTCACCAGCAGCTTTTAGCCAAGTCCTAAACACAAGTTAGTCTCCTGAGAAACACCTGCTTGACGTATACCTACTTTCTCCAGTTCCTGCCCATATGACCATACGTAGGCAGTGTGCACATTTTCCTCTATTACAAAGTTCAAAGAGAGGGTCCTGTATTATTAACATTCAGAGCTTCATTCATTCATTCTGCATTCAAAATTTAATGTTTTGTTTTTTTTTTTATTCATTCTGTAATGTTTGAGATTGCAGTAACCAGGCGCTGTGTAGATTCTGGAAATACAGGACAGACTTGGTCCTGTTCTCATGAACTCACATAGTTTAATGGGGGCAACAGAAAAACAAGCAAACAAGTAAGTAGATAATGCTGTGATCAGTGTAAGGAAGGAAGCAAAGAGCTGATGCAGCGATGGGGTGGGCAGGAAAGGGCCCTCAGCGGTAGAGAAGGAGCCAGTGCCGTGGTGGAGCTGGCGACAGAGCACGGGTGGAGGGAACAGCCGGAGCGGAGGGCCGGAGGCAGGCATGGCAAGGCTGCCGGGAGGAGGCCTGCAGGCAAGGCTCACAACGTGAGCACGGGGAGCCAGGGGTCACCATGCAGGGCTCTGTGGACTACGGTAAGGAGTTTGATTTAGAGACTGCACTAAGAAGCCACTGACAGTTGTTTTTTTTCAATTGTGGTAAAATTCATTTAACATTGTAATTTGAATTTCTAGTCCTCCCTCCACCCACCCCACCCCCATCTCTGGCCACTGCTAATCTGCTTTCTGTCCCTATGGATTTGCCAATTCTGGCCCTAGGTTGGGAAGATCTCTTGGAGAAGAGAAATGCTACCCACTCCAGTATTCTGGCCTGGAGAATTCCATGGACTGTATAGTCCATGGAGTCACAAAGAGTCAGACACGACTGAGCGACTTTCACTTTCATACATTAAGTGGCGGTTTATTTGGCATGTTTTCTAGGTTCATCCACGTTTGCCTTTGTAAAGGGCAGTGGGAACCCATCTGACTTAGTTGTAGGATCACCTTCAGTGCCCTGGAGGATGGACAGAAGCCAGAGGGCAAGTGGGCAGATAAGCTGCAGTGGGGAGGGTGAGAGGAAATGGAGAGGCGGAAAGACGGCTGCAGTGGAAATGGAGGGAGGGGCGCTTCCAAGCCCCCAGGAGGTCCGGGCAGGGGGAGCAGACGTAGAGGGAAACCAAGAGTTCCGTTTTGAATATTTTAAACTTGAGGTATCTGAGAAGTTAATTAGGCAATGAAAATGTGAACCTGGGAATTAGTAGAAAAGTCAGAGCTGGATGCAGATAGAATTTGAGGGTCATCAGCCAGGAGACTGAGGCTAAATCCAGGGGAATATGTGTTAAATTATGTGCATAATAACAAAGAGATTTCCACCCCCCAGGGTGACCAAGAATAAGAGGTCTGTAAATCTAATACTTCTCAGCTCCTAGCTAAAAGTGGAATAGTCTGCATCTGAATGAGTGCTCAGCATTTGCAAAGACAGAGGCTGGCATCCTCCGGTCTGTATTCAGAGGGTGTTTGCATTTCTATTGCCTCTGCACTCAGTCTGCCCCCAAAACCAGTAACTCCCATTAAGGGTGTTAAGTGAGAGGATACTTGCCTTTCAATAAGAAATCCGGGGCTTCCCTGGCGGTCCAGTGGTTAAGACTCCATGCTTCCACTGCAGGGGGTGTGGGTTCAATCCCTGGTCAGGGAACTACTATCCCATAAGCTGTGTGGTGCGGCCAGGAAAAAAAAAGAAAGAAACCCAACTAAGTGGGATGTCTGGGCATAGGTTAAAAATGAATGCTTTGATCACTGAGGTCACTTAGAAGAAATCAAAGTTGTTTCTCTCAAACTTTTGTCTTAATTGAAGGGAAACATATATTCTTGTTTTTACATTATGCTTTCAAGTATTTGACCTTCTCTGGACAACCTGTACTGTTTGGTGGAGGATTCCCTTAATGGCTAACAAAAACTCTCTGGGAGGAATTCTGGAACCTACCAAGTACTGGACCACTTTTGCTCAAACAGGTGGGGAGGGGGGACGAGGTGCGTTTCCAACAACTGTCCTTTCCTTTACATGACTGTAAAACAGATACCCTGCGACTGTTAGCACAGGTTTGAGGTGAATTAAGAAAAATCAGGGCAACATAACAAGTACTTCTTAAAGGTTAGTTAGCAGAAAAAACTGCCAACAAAGGTCCATCTAGTCAAGGCTATGGTTTTTCCAGTAGTTATGTATAGATGTGAGAGTTGGACTATAAAGAAAGCTAAGCACCAAAGAATTGATGCTTTTGAGCTGTGGTGTTGGAGAAGACTGTTGAGAATTCCTTGGACTGCAAGATCAAACCAGGCAATCCTAAAGGAAATCAGTCCTGGATATTCATTGGAAGTCTTCCAAGAAGGGGGACCCCCTGCCAGGGCCCGAAACTGGGCTCTTGTCTAACACTTGGAAATGAATTGTCTGAGACACATGTGCTGACAAAGCGAGAGACTTTATTGGGAAAGGGTGCCCGGGTGGAGAGCAGTAGGGTATGGGAACCTAGAACAGCTCTCTCTGCCTCGTGGCTCGCGGTCTCGGATTTTATGGTGATGGGATCAGTTTTCAGGTTGTCTTTAGCCAATCATTCTGACTCAGAATCCTTCCTGGTGGTGCCTTGTTCAGCCAAGATGGATGCCAGTGACGAGGATTCTGGGAGATGGTCGGACATGTGGTCTCTCTCTTTGACCTTTCCTGAACTCTCTTCTGGTTGGTGGTGGCTTATTAGTTCCCTGTTCGTTACCAGGACCTCCTGCTGTAAAACTCATGCAAATAGTTACTATGATGCCTGGCCGGGGTGGGTGGTTTCAGTCAGAGCACATCCCCTAACAGAAGGACCAATGCTGAAGCTGAAACTCCAATACTTTGACCACCTGATGCTAAGAACTGACTCATTGGAAAAGACCCTGATGCTGGGCAAGATTGAAGGCAGGAGGAGAAGGGGATGACAGAGGATGAGATGGCTGGATGGCATCACCGACTCAATGGATATAAGCCTGAGTAAGCTTCGGGAGTTGGTGATGGATAGGGAAGCCTGGTGTGCTGCAGTCCATGGGGTCGCAGAGTTGGACACAACTGAAGTGAACTGAGCAGAAAAAAAAACCTTGGTAACCTTATGTCAGATCCCAAAATCTTTTGGAAATTTTACTGATTCATCAAGGCCAAAGTTTGGACTGTAGACTTCTTGGTTAGAACTCCAGAAGCACTGCTGGTCACAGCCTTCAGGTGAACTCATATTGTAATCTGCTTTTGCTTTGAGGTCTCTTCTGCTACATAGTAAACACATTTAATGCAGGATTTTCTTCTCCTACTTTTTGTATTCCCCTTGCTGGTGCTCAATAAATATTTGTGGACATAAAGGCAACATCTCTCCCCACTTTTCTTACTAAAAAAAAGCAACTCTTCTGCCTTTTATGTTTAATAATTCCCTAAGAAAGTCTTAAGAGTTGCGGGTTTTCAATACAGCCCGTTTGCTCATGATGCCTGTGGGGAAAGGAGATGGGCTGAGCATCTCCTCTAGATGATGTTCGCTTTCCCACCTGCAGGGAGATCAGGTGAGGAATCTCCTCTCAGGTAAAGTTCCTTGTATCTCCCCAAGGCCCCCAGAGACTTCAAGCTTCTTTGTCTAACCAATGAATGCCTTAGTTTCTTACTGAGCATCTGGTTTTGAGGAAACTCTTCTTTCATCCTGTAGATATCGCTCACTCAAACTGTCTTCTCCAATCCTTTAGTAATCATTTAATGAGCATGTCCTCTGTGTCGTCTTCCTATTTCATCTGCTAACAGCTCCTAGCTCAGGTCGATCCTGTGTCTCTTCCTGAACAATAATCCAATTTGCCCTGGCACCGGGGCTCAGCAAGGAAGACCTGAGCCCTTTAGCCAGACACCTAAGGTCCTAACTGTTTTCCCCAGGGTTTCAGTATATTTGCAGAAAATTTAAAATATCAATACTTATTTTTAAAAAGATCTAAAGGTTCCCTGTGGTCTTCTGTCTTCATATTAAGAAAAACTACAGAATTAGACAAAAAAAAAGAAAAGCAGAGATTTGAAGCAAAAGTGACTTAAAAAATCTACAAGAGATCAGGTAAAAAAATCTTAATAGGAGATCAGGTAAGAAAACAAACATTTCCAGAGATATTCCACCCTATAGCAAATGCAACCAGGCATTGCCAACAGAAACTACGTTAGAGAAGTAAATACACAGCATCAAGAATACAACAGCAACAGCACCATTTATTAAATGTGTAGGTAGAGACAAAACTTCCTTTGAAATCCTAGGGAATATAGTTTTTGAAAACATCAATTTAAACATACTTACCCATCATATAAGTAAACTCATATTACTTTATATTTATGGTATCCTGAAATGGTTCAACAGCTTATTTAAAATTACACACTGGGACTTCCCTGGCAGTCCAGTGGTTGAGACTGCAATTCCACTGCAAGGGGGCATGGGTTCAAATCCTGGGTGGCAATCTAAGATCTCACATGCTGCACGGTGCGGTCAAAACAATTCAAAGGAACCGGAGTCTCATAAAGTTTCTATATCCAAATACCAATTTGGAGGAAATATGAATTCAGAAGAAAATGTGAAAAACGATACTATGAGGAAATAACCAACACAAGCCAGACAGGAAATTCTATAGGACAAATGACCTAATTTCACAAGAAAGAAAAAAAAAAGAGATAGTAAGAAAATCTACAGATTGAAAGTCATGAAACATCAATCACAAATATGTAAACATCACTTTCCTGATTCAAATAACTTATAAAATAAATTAATAACTGAAGTAGAGATGAAAGTATCTGATGGCTGGGATGAGAAGGGGAAGTAACTACGGGCACAGATGAAACAAGATTGGGAAAATACTGATAAATGTTGAAGCTGGGTGATATATGATATATAGAGTTTGGTCTAGTTTTGTATGTGTGAAATTCTCCACAATAACAAGAAAGAAAGAAAAAGAGGAGGAACTTACAAAGTAAAAGCTTAAGACTTATAATCAGGTAGTTTCTGTGAGCTTAAATTAAAAATTCCTTGACTTTTCCAGTTGTCATATTTGTATACACCTTTCCTGGGCATAATTTTGTATTTCTACTATACTTGCTTGCTCATTTCTCTTTGAGAGGCAATGTATAAATTTAAAAAGTTTACACCAAAATTACAGAAATCTTAAGCCTCTTGATTTCAAGAGAATCATGCACCAATCAACTGATGAAGTGAAAGTGACAGTTGCTCAGTTTGCGACCCCATAGACTATGCAAGTCCATGGAATTCTCTTCTCCAGGGGATATTCCCAACCCAGGGATCGAATCCAGGTCTCCCGCATTTCAGGCGCATTCTTTACCAGCTGAATCACAAGGGAAACCCAAGAATACTGGGGTGGGTAGTCTGTCCCTTCTCCAGCACATCTTCCAGACCCGGGAATCGAACCAGGGTCTCCTGCATTGCAGGCAGATTCTTTACCAACTGAGCTATTAAGGAAGCCCTCAAACTGAGGAAAATGGAACAAATTTCATTTGTGGAGTATAAACTATTGCCTATTACATGCTGCTGTCCAACCTAGTAATGAAACAGGGATGTTGCATATGGTCTGTGCAAATCCAAAAGGCTTTCGTCAAGTATGGGCTAACCTGGTGGCTTAGACGGTAAAGAATTTGCTTGCAGTGCAGGAGACCTGGTTTCAATCCCTGAGTCAGGAAGATCCCCTGGAGAAGGGAATGGTAATCCACTCCAGCATTTTTGCCTGGAGAATTCCATGGACAGAGGCTACAGTCTATGGGGTCACAAAGGGGCAGACATGACTGAGTGTCTTCTCATCAAGTAGGTACTTAAAGTACTTGGGATCCAAGTTCATTTTAAAGTAAAATAAAACATCAAACTTAACTGATGTACAATGTAAAACATAAGACATTTAACAATAAGGCAGTGAACTATCCAAATGAACCAGAAGAAATAAATATTGTAAGCCCTGTGGTCTGAATGTATCGTTACAAGGCATAACAAATTTGGCGCTGACAACCCAAATCAAACAAGTTCATCCAGAAATGAAAAGTAGCCAAGGATAACTAGGTTAACATGAAATTACAGCTTTAGAGAAGAATTTCAATTTGTTAATTTATGAGGATTCTAGGAAACTCATCACTTCTCATATCAAGTTGTTTCTAGGAAAGCAAATCAATGTCATTTGCTTGGTAAGTACAGAATTAGAGAGGGAAAAATACTTGGAAAATTTCTTTTTGGAACAATGTGCACCTCTCACAGACTCCCTTCTCTCCCTCCAGGGCAGTTTGGTTTTTGGTTTCCCACTTAACAAGTTGTCCAAGTTCTCTAACTTTTCCTGTATAAACATCACTACATTTTTTTCTCTGACTCAAATCACTCTTTTCATCCTTAGACTAATGGAACTTTCCTGGTCTGAGCCTCAATTTCCCCAACAGGAAATCCTACTTCATGGGACTGATAAGCGGGCTTAGGACTACTAAATCAATTAATATTTCTAAAGCATTTAGAACAATGGGTGGCACACAGTAAGTGCTATATAATCAAATACATAGTAGCTTATACATTATCTATCATAAATTTAAATGGTAAGTATACAAATGTATGTTATTATTAAGTTAAAATACAAATAAAAAACTTACATTCTAAAACTGAGCACAGAATGTCACAGCAACTGAGATCTGAAATGCATTAATATTATATATACATTAAATATATAATACACAAAAATCACAATTCTAATTTTTGGCTGTGTTAATCTAGGTAATAGCATATGATCTGAAACTAAAAGGAGAACCTAATGAGACAGTTATTACACTGCTTTCTTAGGGATGAAAAGGCTCTGGGGAGGTTCTTTTAAATAATGCTAGTCTCTCCAAAAAAGCTGTTCAGAATTTTGAGTAGTTTTTTCCTTAAGAAATTTGTCTGTAGCAAATGAAAGCAATTCCAAAAATTCCACTGATGTGGATATGTGTTTTAAAATGCATCCCAAATTATACTGATAATGATTAAAAGAAGTGGAAGAGTATAATCTAAAATCACATTTCAACTTTGCTAAAATAAAGATGTGGGAATTGGCTAAGACCCTTAATGTTTATGACCAAATTTACTGGTAAGTCTTCACAGCTCTAGTTTTTTGAGTCTGAAACTTTTATGAATCAAAACATGTTATCTACGTAAAAACATGTTTTTATGAAAATATTAATTGAAAAAAGTAATCACACACTGTACACTCAAGTGTGATTATAACTATTCGAATCTGTGGAATATTTCCATCCATTTGTGTCTGCTCATCCATCTACAGATTTAAAAAGTAAACTGAAGAGGTAAGAATGGTGGTTACATGGCACATAGCATTCCACTTCAGATTGATGCCAAAACAATTTTTACATTTGCAACCATAACCACCACCAAAATAATAATTAATTCCAGCAAAAATTACCCATGGATTTAAAACCATCGTTGGAGAAGAATAATATTCCAGAACAGGTTACAAGAGTGAGACAAGCTGGAAAACCCTACCTTAACCAAGTGGTCCAATTGAGCATCACCAGTGATAAGATAACCCACGTCTGTGCCTCCTGAAGCTGTGCCTTCTCTGTAGCATTCTTGTCAGAAACGTCTAATCTGAATCTAATCATGTGGAACCGAGACAAATCGAGGGACACTCTACAAAATAACTGGCCTAGATTCTTCAGAAATGCAATTATCTAGGAACTGTTCTAGATTAAAGGAAATTAAAGAAACATGGAAACCAGATGCAATGCATGACCCTTGACTGGATTTTAGGGAGGAGAAAGTCCAAGTACAAAAGACACTCCTGGGACAATTGTGGAAATCTGGAGGAGGGCTGTAATCATTCTAAATAGTACTGTATTACCGTTAATTTCCTGAATTTGGTATTGCATTGTGGTTATGTAAAATTAATGATCTTGTTTTACAGGATTAAGCTTAAGTATTTATTGGATTAAACTAAATTATGAGACTGTTCAGAAATAACCCTCAAATGATTGAGGGAAAAAGGAAAAAATATATAGTGTAAAACATGGCAAAATGTTACCAACAGGCAAATTCAGGCTAAGGATACAGGAGTACTCATCATTTCTTCTTGCAATTATTTCAAGATTAAACTGCTGAGAAAAGGTGGGGCAAAAAAGTCCATCTTTGTTTTAAAATTCTACATGATCCAGAATGGACTCCACTATAGTCACCTGATACTTACTAAGAAGGCTAAAGAGGCAAAAAAGCAAACAAGCATCTACTTGTACGTAGTAATGATGACCTGTTGGTTCACAGTCCCCTCAAAAATTATTAAGTTGCAGCAGGAAACTGCTTCCCAGATGGAGAACTTAAGTTTAAAGAATGAGTCTTGGGAATTCCCTGGCAGGACAGTGGTTAGGACTCAGTGCTTTCACGGCCAGGGCTGGGGCTCAATCCCTGGTCAGGGAACTAAGATTCTACAAACTGCTCAGTGTGGCAGGAAACAATTAGACAGATGGACTATATATAATCAGAAACAAATCTGAGGCAGTTTAGTTATAAAAAATCAAAGTCTAAGGGCAGAAGATACACTGCCTATATGTGAACACAGAGGATTTACTTGCCAGAAAAAGGAAATATTGCCAACCCTCAGAATTACAGTTAGACAGATAAGACCTATTATTCAGTAATTTTATTCAATAACCATTACTGAACACGGATTATGTGCCAGTGGTCCTCTGCTGAGGTGCATCAAGGGTAAGATACAGTCCCTACCTTGAAGAACTCAGCCTGTAAGAGTCTCCTGTCAATTATACTTCAATTAAAAAAAAAACAAAAAACCTCTTTATAAAATCCTTAATTTCTAAACTTAGTCTTAAGACTAGTCAAAGATAATTCTCAAATAGTATTTAAAAACCATTAAAATGTTCTACTTATTTTAAAAATTGGTTATTTGCTTCCATAATATTGACAACCAAAATTATTTATAATAAAGGCTTTATAAGGACCTTATACAGAAGCCCTTTCCAAACAGACACAAGTTTGAGGGCAGAGGAAATCTTTCTCTCACTCAAAGGCCTCTACTTGTTTGAACCCTGACCAGGCAAGTAAGGTTTCACTGCAGAACCTGTATTCAACTACAATTAACTCAGGAGACATGAAGAGTATACCACCTATGAATTTCGGTTGTTTTCTCTGACTGAAAGAACTCTCAATTAACCTGAGATTCATCTGTTATGGGTTCTTGTAAGTTAAATCATAAATAACTCAGAATCTAAAAATGGAAAATCCTGAATAATCTTAACCCACCATAAAATGATCTCTAAATCATAAGCTAAGCTAAGCTAAGTCACTTCGGTCGTGTCCAACTCTGTGCGACCCCATAGACGGCAGCCCACCAGGCTCCCCCGTCCCTGGGATTCTCCAGGCAAGAACACTGGAGTGGGTTGCCATTTCCTTCTCCAATCATAAAGGATGTACTATTCTAAAGCTCAAAGTTTTTTTTTGTTATTTCCCTCAGGATTCAAAAAAAATTAAGAATGACTAAGAAATTAACACAACACTGTAAATCAACCAGACTTAAAAAGACTAGAGAGACCCTCCCTGTTTGTTCAACTGCAGCAGTTGTAGCTAAACTTTATATAGAGTGCCTGACCTAAAATGAAGCCCTTCTCTAGTGAAAATTTAGTTAAGCCATCAGGATTCTGGAAATATGGGCTCAAGAACCACACTTGAACTTATATTTATGCATTAGAATTTACAGGTATTAAAAAATACACATATATATTGCAATTCTTCAGTTTAAAACAGGTTTTAAAATGATTTACTCAATAATAAGAGACTTCCATAGCTCAGAAATGTTTTTGGGAAACTTAGTCCATCACCTGAAAAAGTGATTTCACTTTTAAGAAAAATAAATTTGAGCTTATTTTTAAGAAACAAAAGTTTCTATTTCTTCTATATAAAATCTTTTGTTTGTCCTAAATTCAATGAGTTAAAACAGGAAATTCTACGGTCAACCAAACTATAAGACTTCTTCAGAAGAGACTATTTTTATTAATACATATATTTAATTAACTAATTTTATCTTGGTTGTGATAGGTCTTTATTGCTGCGCACAGGCTTTGTCTAGTTGTGGAGCGTGGGCTCTGGGGTGCATGGGCTTCAGCAGCTGCGGCATGAGGGCTCAGCAGCTGTGGCTCACAGGCTCTAGAGCATGCGCTCAGTAGCTCTGGTACACCAGCTTAGGTGCTCTGTGGCACGTGGGATCTTCCTGGACCAGGGATCAAACCCATGTCCCCTGCACTGTATCACCAGGGAAGTCCAAAATATTCAATATAACCAAAATCAGCATCTAGTCACAGAGGTAATGTGAGGGATAATGTTCCAGTCCTAGATATGTAAGGTGGTACAACTAGGTAAAGATCTGGAGAAAATGACAGGAGATAAGTGCATGTGTGTACAAGGCCCCTCCCCAGTCTGCCCATGGAACTGCCTTCTTCTCTCCCCTATGAATGCAGATGAGGCCAGACAGCTTCTGACTCTGATAAAACTATATTTTTCCTAGTATTACTGTTTCTCCAATGGTGATTTTTTTTTTATTAAAAGAACTATTCAAACAGGTGGTAAGAAATTAAACTTTTATCAATACACAAATAAGTTTACTTAAAAGCAGCTCAGTTCCGTATTTTAAAAAGTTTCAGAATCTCACCCCGTCAATGTCCGTAACCTAGAAGAGGTTCGCGTGAAACCTGCAGTCCCACCTAGGAGCATCAGTAAGTGAAGGTCTAGGTACTTTCACATGTATTTGTCTTGTCATTGAAGAGAGAGTCAAAAAAAACACATCTCTTGCCTGGCTGAGTAGGAAGAATTCAGAAAAAAGAGCTTCATAAAATGTCTATGAAGGAAAACTAGCATTATCAGAAGAGTTCTAGCACTTCAATTGAGTATAATTCTCTATTCTTCTTTTCTTGATTTAATTTCTGTAGCTCACGAAAACTTACTTCAATCTTGTTGAGCTCGGAACAAATGCTTATCTAAAGAAAAAAATTCCAAAATAAAATTTGAGCATAACTTGTACATATAAATGAATCCTCCACAATTACTTAGAGCTATTCCAAGAAAAACTTTAATAATAATGCTTCATGGTTACAAACAGAATTCAGTATATATAAAATAATTACATACCTGGGATTTCACAAATTTGTAAAGACTTAACAGTAGCCTTTTTGCTTCTGGTATCATTACCACAACAGTAAAATTAGCATCCAGAAGTAGACATATCCAATCCATAATCTGAAGATAAACAGTGAAAAGGGAAGTTAAGATTTTACAAAGTCTACGATTATATCAAGCAGTTATAAGAAAAATAAGCTTTCTTTACAGAAGTCTGAACATTTTAGTTTAGAGATGAAGGAATTTCTAAGCAATCTAAAAAGGCTCTTTTCTGCTTTCATATTTACCATTCTATAAGCATAATTGTGTCTTTTCCATCAGATAAGTCAGTAAAAAGAAAGCCACAGTGATATTTACTCCAAGGGAGAGTGAGCATATCTTATGTAAAAAATTGTTTTGATTAACTACTGGCAGCTATAAAAAAAGAACCCACTCATCTCCTATTCTGAAATATACTACATACATTATGACATAAAAATAGAGTATCATGTATTATAGATGAATGGCCAAGAACTAAAATAAAATTACTTTACACTTACTTAAGTATCCTATGTAGCCTACATCTTCAAATGGTGTTGTTAACATGAAAATATCACTCATGAAAAAGCATTAAGGAAATCAATTATCCATTTGCGGGAGGGGAGAAAGCAGATCCCTATATACCCTCTACATCAAAATAAATTTTATATGTATCAAAACGTTAAACACAGAAAAAGAAAATAAACGTATTATGGAAAAACACACAGTGGCTATTTTTATACTCAGAGTGGGAAGGGCCTTAAGCATGACATGGCCAAAAAGAAGCCACAAAGGAAAAGCTCAAAAATTTTAACAGTATGAAAATTAAAAACTCATCTATGGTAGAAACTACATTAAAGAAAGTAAAAAGACAGTGATAGGAAATGAGATTTGTAATACTTTGACAGAAATAGATGAGTATCTCAATATACAATAAATAATTTACAAGTTAAAATGAAAAAGACAGAAAATACAATGGAAAAATGGACAAAGAATCTGATTAGGCAGTGCACAAAAAGGAGTATAAATGGGCAAGAACTGATGGTCTCTTTCTCATTACCAAAGAAATGCAAATTAAACCACCCATGTTACCTACCGATAGGCAAAGAGTAAGGTCTCGGACCTTTGTGGCCATAGTACCTCTTGTCACAACACTTGGAAAGGTAGCCTGGCATGTTCAAAACTAAAAATGCATGTACCTTTATCTAGTAATTTCACTAATGAGAATCAACCCAATAGGTGTTCTCTCATAATATGCAAGAATATCTGTGTAAAGGTTCATTTATAATAGCAAAAAACTGTTAACAATTTAAACGCTGATCAACAGGGGACTAACAAATTAAGATTGTCTATGAAATCAAATGGTGTGCAGGTATATATATCTTGATCCAGAAAATGCACAAAGCGTAGTACTGATTGAAAAACCCAAACCACAGAACAGCTTGTACCTTATGATCCAATTTATGTCAGAAAGATACAAGAAAGGTAAGTTAGTGTAAAGCCAGAAAATTTCTAGACTAAAAGCAACTCTGAGTATTACTTATCTTTAAGAGGGACTAGGAATAGATTTGGAGAAGGCGATGGCACCCCACTCCAGTATTCTTGCCTAGAAAATCCCATGGACGGAGGAGCCTGGTAGGCTGCAGTCCATGGGGTTGCGAACAGTCAGACACGACTGAGCGACTTCCCTTTCACTTTTCACTTTCATGCATTGGAGAAGGAAATGGCAACCCACTCCAGTGTTCTTGCCTGGAGAATCCCAGGGACGGGGGAGCCTGGTGGGCTGCCGTTTACGGGGTCGTACAGAGTCGGACATGACTGAAGCGACTTAGCAGCAGCAGCAGGAATAGATTATTCAGAGGTCACTTATTATCACCCTCTCCCAATGAAGGTGAGGAAATGCTTGAAAAGGATCACAATGAAGAATCAGAAATTTAAGTTCTAAAGATCTATCATTCTTCCCAGCACCAGATCAAAGTAAAAAGATTATCTCACCTGGTTCAAGGTTGGAGGGTGTGTTCCAGGAAGAGTCATTGTAGCGTTTTCACTACACTTCAGATAAAGGAAATACAAATACTGGAGAAACAGCTGGGCAGATGGAAAAAAGGACAATGACTTTCATAGAAAATTTTTCTCTATAAAAAGCTAACAAAGAGGCTGGAAAGAATTTTAAAAGGCTATTGAAATAAACCATATATCAAACAAACATGCTATAGACATCAAGGACACAAAAAACAAAAACAAATCGAATGCACTTTCTGCCATCAAAGAGGAGTTCATTTGGTTTGGGAGAGGTGAGAGAAGGGCTTATTTTGTTTGCAAATAGTAAGTAGAGAAGACAGACTCCTTCTCTGGGCAATGCTTTTTAGTTTCTGTGCTTAGTCGCTCAGTCATGTGCGACTCTGTGCGATCCCACAGACTGTAGCCCACCAGGCTCCTCTGTCCATGGGATTCTGCAGGCAAGAATATTGGAGTGGATTGCCATTCCCTTCTCCAGGGGATCTTTCCAACCCTGGGATTGAACCCAGGTTTTCCATATCCCAGGCGTATTCTTTACTATCTGGGCCACCAGGGAAGTCCTTTTAGTTTCTACTCAACTGTAACTTAGATGAATGAACCTGGACTTCCAGTTTGGCACCAGGATCACGCCAAACTCTGCCTCCCCCGATCAGTCTAGTCTCCTAGGCACAATTTTTCTCCTTGAGGGCTGGGAAACCTCTTACTCAGGTGAAAGAACTCTACAACCTTTTGAATGCTCTAAAAGCTGGGTAGTGTTAAGCAGCAACATTTAAAACAGAAATAAAATCCTGTACGACCTGTAAGAACACTCACAGTGCTGGGCTGGGCTGGGATGTCCTTCAAATGCGGCAGAAGAAACGTCTCACTGTATGCGGAGTGAAGAATTGCATTTCTACTTAGGAATAAAGGAAAATCTTACTTCAACAAATAAAGGCTTTCCAACTGAAATTATGAGTAACTCTCTTCCCCACTGACATCTTTTTCTAAATGGATACAAAAGTTCCGCTTTTCTAGAAGAGCTCTATCACTGAGCGTTCTCATCCTAGAGGTCATCGCGTATGCTTCGCGATTAGAAGGAACTGGCATTTATTCAATATGCTAACTTTTAGAACTGACAAAGCTTCTATCTTAGTACAGCTGCTTACATAAGAAGGTTTAAGTAAATTGTTTAAACACAACATTGAATGGAATCCATTTTCAAGCAGAATCTGGAAAAAAAAAAAAAAGGAAAAAGAAAGAAAAAAAAAAAACCCCACCTTAAACTATCTAACTACCCCTTAGTTTTTGCTTGGTATTGATTACATTCCTGGGAAAGAGACAATACAAGGGAAACTGTTTCAAAGGACACAATAGCGCTGCTCTTTTCGGAGTAACGGGGCACGAAGTGCTCTCGACTGCTGTGGCCTGAGGCTTCCCCTTCAACTTCTGAGCACAGGTGTCACAGTTATCTTCCTCAGGGCTGAAGCCATTTTGAAGAAATGTAGTTTGTTCTTCCATTTCCCCATCTTGTACAGGATCCATATAGTCAGCAACTGACTCCATATTGATATCTGTGTCTTGAAGAGTGTCATCACCAATGCTAGCATGTTAATTGAAAGCAGGAAATAATTCTTATCAATACTTGAATTTACTGGCAAAATTTTCATTTTCAAAGTTTTAGAAGTCAAAAAATACAACAGATTAGAAAAGCGGTGAAAGGGAATTCTGTAGGGACCCAGTGGTTAGGATGCCATGCTTCCACTGCAGGGGGCACGGGTTCCATGCCTGGTTGGCGAACTAAGATCCCGCGTGGCATGTGGTGCGGCTAAAAAAAAAAAAGTGGGGGGGCAGTGAAAGAAAAGGACCATCAGCTTCTAACTTACCTCAAGAAAACTTTTAAGCAAGCGCAGGTGACTGACTCAGGGATGTCAGGGAACTGCTGTAGGCAGAGCTGTAGGATCTGCACGTCGGTCTTTTCTAAGGCAACCTCCATCAAGCCAGGGCACAGGCTAAGACCAAAAACACGAATTACTTTTATATATTAAGGAACTCTCAACAGCAAATAATTTACAAGGCTTTTTTAGGGTATGAAAATCTCAACTGTAAAAACCACAGCAATATTTACCTGTAAGAAAGCACGTGCGTTTGGACAAGCTGCATCAGACAGTTGTGGGGATAAAATGATGGCTCTGCTTTACATCTTCCCAGAAGTCCTATCACTACATCCCCAATAATGGTATGAAAGTCAGGGGTCCGCTTAGTAGCCAAAAACTTACGTAGTTCTACTTCGATATGTTTTTCTGAATCTTTCTGGAAGGGCAAAAGTAAACAGTTTAATATGGTGCCAATTAATAAACGTTACTCTGTACTTGAAAGTTCCTAGCTCAACATTTTCTTAAATCACTAACAGCATTCATGTATTCTTGTGAAACTGGAGTTGATATGACAATTTACTGCACAAAGACAAAAGGAAAAGAAAAAAATAAAAACCACAAGGATTTAGACATACTTCTAAGAAATTAAATTACAAACATTCAATGCAAAATTGAATGAGATAAGAGGCTACCACCATCACATTAAACTCACAAAATGCTTGGTGCGAGTCAAAGTATCACTCTGATAACCTCAATGTACCAGACAAATGTTAGTCATAGCTCTAAAAATGATCACAAAAGGAAGCTAGATAAAAAGTACATGGCATTTCTTTTAACCATGAATTGATTTTCCGTATTTCTAATATTTTAAAATTTACCTGTATGGTTGCCAAGAGTTGTGTGGATGCAGGAACCTCTGACTGTACACTCACTTCAACTTTTCTTCTCCTTAACTGGAATTCAGTAAATTGATTAGGATCTCAAAAGTGATACAAAAAAGCCAATAGACATTTAGAAGAAAATAAATGTCCCAAAGAGACTGGGACACTTTTGCTCTAATCACAACCTTTTTTAGGGTTTCGTTTTCTTAAAGTGAAAAGTGGGTCTATTTCAAATTTTAACTTAAATATCTTGAAGAGTTTAAGGTTTTCATTTTTTAATAAATAAAATCATTATGCTCAGGGAGGTATTATTACTAATTGCAAATTGGTCTGTTTTTACAGTTGGGTCTTATAAACATGCCTAAAAATCTACTAGATGACATGTCATTTTTAAATAAGGGCTGTTAGGGTTCAAGCTTCAAATCATCCCATCATTAAGAGCAAGCTGTAAGAAACTAGTACAGATATCAATTATTAAAATAATTCAGCCTTTTTTGTTTTTTAACATTTGTACTAAGATTTCTATTTAAACTACCAAACTTACAATTCTCTTTGACTGCTCTGAGTTCTGAGATCCAAGTTCACATCCCTGTGATGTTTCCCAGTTTACAAAATGAGGTGTGGCATGGGTGCCTAAGAAAATATAAAACACACAATTCTGGAATTTTTTGACCTATTGATATTTACTCAGCTAATCAATCAAACAAAGAACATTGAAAAAACAACCACTCTGGCACAATTCAAAAGAGGCTTTATCGTCCATTTCATTCTACCAATAACAGATCAGTAAATATCTTAAAGGCCATGTGCCCACCAACATTAAGCCAACAGATGAGGCTACTGATAAACCAGGGAGGAAAAAGCATCACTGATTTTGTCTGCAGGACTTTCCCATTACCCCTAAAGTCTGAACACTGCTGTTTAAAACATAGTGTAGCTCTTCAGCCTGCAGGAGTACCTGCAACGTGGACTGTTCTCAATGTATCTTCCTAGACCAATGAAATGTGAATGAACAGTGGCTCAACATTAAGAACAGATTATGCAAACTGATAGCTGTGAAAACCTACATATCCAACTAGAAGTTTATACAATGGTCTTCAGTTAATAAAACAAACATTTAAGTTCCTACCTGGATCTTGACTGTGTTTGAGTTTTCCAAGAGCACCTGCTAATGATGACACTTCACACTTGTATGGAATTACAGTTAGAAATTTTCCATGTAGCATAAACAGATTTTCCCCATAATACCAGAGCTACAAAAAAAGAAGTTATCAAAAATGTATGAAACCCTTTTTCTAAGATCTGATTCAACAGAGCCATATAACGTAAAACAGTAACTTGTGGTGTAAGGAATCTTAATATGACAGAAAAGGATAAGGCAAAGGTAAATAACTTTCTAGAATAATCTCACACGTTCAATTCATTAATTGAGGTAAGTTTATAAAGCTCTCATTTTTGCCCACGTGTGAATAGAGCATAATTTAGAGAATATTTTCTTTCAACTCATAAATATCTGATTAATACATATTATTTAAAACCAATTAACTGTTTAAAATAAATACTGTCACTACTACACATCTGTTAACATGAAACTCACAAAGGCTACTATAACATAAGCAAACTGTTTTGATATACTAAAAAGAAAAAAGTGAGTGAAGTCGCTCAGTTGTGTCCAACTTTTTGTGACCCTATAGACTGTAGCCTATCAGGCTCCTCTGTCCATGGGATTTTCCAGGCAAGAGTGCTGGAGTGGATTGCCATTTCCTTCTCCAGGGGATCTTCCCGACCCAGGAATTGAACCCGGGTCTCCCATATTGCAGGCAGACGCTTTACTGTCTGAGCCACCAGGGAAGCCCCCCCTTTTTTTTAAAAAAAAGAAAAAAGTAGAATTTAATATTATTTCTATCTCATGATCTCAGTTATAAAATTGTAAAAATGAGATAGGTATAGGAATAAAAAGCTCACATGAAATCAAAAGTGAAGTCTGGAAAAAAAGTGAAGTCTGTTAGAACAGCAGAATTATGAAGTGTTAATTCTGTTTAAATATAAATCAGCATTCTATGCTGAGAAATCTAATCTCCTTATCCTCTAATTACAATGATCAACAACGTCCTATATCTTGATTTACATATATCTTATATCTTGATTTGAGTGAGTATCCATTCACTGGGCAACCAGTACTTATTGAGCACCTGTGAGGCACTGGAGATACGATGAAGAACAAGAAAGACAGGGACCCTTGCCTCAGATCATTTCGTCTGGTCAGCTTAAACTTTAATTCTTTCAAGTATTCTTATGTAATTCCATGATATGTTTAACATGTAATTTAAAAGACTAATTTATTAGGCAAAGTAACAGCCCTCAGATATAGTTCAAAATATGAAAATAAAACATCAAACAAAAGTGAGATTGAAAAGTTTTATTAACTAGGTAATTGTTCTCTCCTAAAATTAGCTTCCAATTTAGTCTTTTGAAAGTGACAAATGTAAGGAAACTATTAAAACAATAGCTAAATTAAGTATAATCTTGTAGGTAGAAAATAAAATATTTCTTATTCATTTTAATCAAAAACGGAAAAATATTTAGATCTGTAGAGGTCTCTTCCATTACAATATATCTAGTAAACACAAAAATAATTATATTTAAAAGAAAAAAAGCCAAGGTGAAAAAAACTTACTTGTCCGCTGGTCCCTTGTGGTAACTCTTTCGAAGTCTGTAACGTTTGAAATTTTGTATTCCATACAGAGAGGCATTCTAAAAGGTAAGACATACAAATTCCAAAGTTTTCCAAGTATATGTATATGATGCTGAACAGGGGTGGGTTGGTGGGGAAGGCAGAAAGTTAAAACACAAAAGTCTTACTTAAGTATAAAAATAAGTAATGAAGATAGAAAATCAAAGATGTGAGATCTCATGGTAAGAAGTGGACACGTACAGGGAGGGGGTATATGGGAATCTGTGTATCTTTCCCTCAATTTTGCTGTGAACATTAAACTACTCTAAGAAAAATTTTTTTAATTTTTAATTAATTTTCTATTGAAGTATACTTGCTGTACAATATTATATGAGTTACAGGTATACAATATAGTGACTCACAATTTAGTTCTTATAAAATAATGGCTATATTCCCATGCTGCACAACATATTCTTGAAGGTTATGTTACACAGTCTTTGTGCCCCTATCCTATTCTGCCTGTGCCCCTTTCCTCACAGGTACCTCTGGTTTGTTCTCTGTATCTGTGACTCTGCTTCCTTTGTTATCTTCACTAGTTTGTTGTCCTTAGATTTCACATGTAAGTGATGTCATACAGTATCTGTCTTTCTGACTTATTTCATTAATGCCCTCCCAGTCCATCCACGTTGCTGTGAATGGCAAAATTTTCATTCTTTTTAATGGCTGAGTAGTATTTCATTGTGTGTATATATACATATGCATATTTATACACATAAGTCTATATGTGTACACACACACATCACTTTATCTACTCACCTGTTGACAGACATTTAGGTTGCTTTCATATCTTGGCAACTGTAGATAATGCTTCTATGAATATTTGGGTCCAAGTTTTTTTCTGAACTAGTTTTTGCTTTTTTTGGATATACACCTAGGAGTGGAATTGCTGGGTCATATGGTAGTTCTACTTTTAGCTTTTTTTTAGAAATTCTGTACCATTTTCCACAGTGGCTGCATCAATTTACATTCTTACCAACAGAGTATGAGGTTTCCCTTTTCTCCACATCCTTGCCAACATGTGTTATTTGATGACAGGTCTGGGGTGGTATCTCACTGCGATTTTGGTTTGCATTTCCTGATGATAGCAATGCTGAGCATCTTTTCATGTGCATACTGGCTATCTGCATTTCTTCTTTGGAAAAATGTCTATTCAGGTAGTGAGTGATATGAGGAAATGTTTTAGAGAAATTGATCAAGGTAAGACGAAGTCAAAGACCTATTCATGAATTAAGAGGCTACAGTGGGAAAGAGAATGATTTTGGGTGGTAATAAATAAATGAAAAAGAAAGAGGAGACTAAAAGTTACACTTTGATGGAAAAAATCCAAAGGACTTCTTAACTGATTGAACTTCAGTTACCCTTAGAAGCTGGCAGTGGTGCTCCCAGGACTGCTATGTGATCTTGATCCAGGATGGTGAGTGCAACACCATTCCGAGCACTGCCAGACACCACAGACTTGAGCAACTGTGACTGAACTAATCTCTGATTTTTTTCTGGTTCACTTGGATGTATTGGTATCAAGGTTTCATATACACATCCATCAGAGCCTGTTGAAAACAAGTATTTATTGCTCATTATTGGATAAGGATAGTTCCATACCTATTATAGCTAAATGTACTAAGTTGTTTCTAAGATTTTACCAATGTGATAGAGGATTCAACCAGAAAAATAAACAAATGTAACAATTGCATTACTCTGTAGTTTCCTATAAAGATTATACTACAAACTTAAAGTTGAGGAAGAAGAAATATTAAAAATCTCAGTAAGAAATGACATAATACCCTGAAATGAAAATTTTAAGTATCTGTAATAACTTAAAATACGAGGAGACAGCCATGAATATCGACAATCCAGTCAGTAAATGGCTACATCTCTTATTAGAAATTAGTTAGCATCTGGTTTGAACATTACATTTCTTATTACTCCATCACTCTGAAAACCCTGTAAAATTGGCTGGGTTCTGCAGGTCAACTGGTGGCGATTTCCCATGGTTCTGGCTATGTTATATGAAGATTTTATGACCCTTTGGTTCAGACTCCTTTACTTCAATGTTCAAAAGCTGAAACATAAGTCACAAACTTCTGTTCAACAATAAATATGTCGTATAAGCCAAACTTTAAGAAAACCTGTCCCTCTTAAGCAAAGATAGTAAGCAGATTCCAACGATCCTCTAGACATGATAAAAGATAGGAGCCTTTTTCTTAACAGCCACTGTAAAAATCTGTACATTGAAAAACTTCACGAAGATTTGAAATTGTGATAATAGGAAATGCTTCCTAAATACTGCTCTTGTTTTCCCCCCCATAACCTTCTCAAAACAACTTCAAAAGAAGCCATAAATGGGGGGAGAGAATTATTGCAAAGCCATTTCCCCTTCTAGATACATAAGACTGAGATTAAACTTTAGAGGATTAGGTTAAGGTAAATTCCAAAACAATAAAAACAACAACAATAACAAAAACTGTAAAATGCAGGCCGAGTCCAACACTGCTCTGTTAGTGTCCTTTTGACTCTATCACCGTTCAAAGAAGGGCACACTATATCTTAAGGTTGGAAAAGAGAAAATGGGAGTACCAACCTTAGGTATTAATTACAATATATCAAAAAACCTGGACTTACCCTTTTTTATTGGTGTTTTATTATTACTTATTGCTTATGATAAATTTTAAGACATAAAAATTACCTGCAAAAGAACTACTGACTTGCAGACAACTATGACTACACATGGCAAAATGCAAAAAGTGAGGGCATAAATGCTTGTTAAAAAGCGTGGAAAGGCAAGTACTGCAATAGCAAACTGTAAAATCCAATGACTCTAACTTAAAAGAAAAATATTATCCTGTAAGATACTTTCATTTATAAACTCTGAAAGTGTAAAGAAATACTTACTTAATGACATTAGAGAGATGAATTTCCGACCTACAGATGTACTAAAACTCTGTATAACACATTTTTCTTCTTGACCAAGTAAAAGCGTGTATTTGCTTAGGATACGTGAGTTAAACTTTTGTACATAAGCAAAGTAGTTTCCATGCTGCAAAAAAAAAAAAAGGTTATTTTATTTTAAAAATATTCCCATTTTTACCAACTATATTTAAATGTTGAGACCAGCTGTTGTCCCACTGTAATTACTTTAATGAATGCTTAAAAACCTCTTGTCCAACTAAATCTTAGACATTATAAAAATGTTTAATTCAGGCACAGAAATAATTATCACTATAGGCTTTTTAGTATTTTAAAGATATCAAAGTCTTCTGAAAGAAATATCGAAGTCCAATTTTAGTTTTAAAACTCATACTCTGAAATGTCACAAAATGGGCCAGGAATGAAAGATATCACTTACTTTTTCTGTAATGAAAATTAGCACAGGATGCCTAAATACCATGAAAAACTTTGTCCACCTAAAAAAAGAAAAATTATAAAATGCCAAATCAGCAGTTGAGAGAAACACATCTTCATCTACAATTTAAGAGATTTTTTTTTAATTAAATAGTTTCCAGAGCCAGAGAGAGAGCAGAATACACTTAATTCGGTGTTTCAAAATATCTACCACAGGAACCCAGGAGACATTCCTCTGTTAATCATCCCTGGATTAAATGCAAGTTGCCAATGCTCCCAGAGCTTTAAAGATAATACCATGAATTAAAGGTGTATGAGACCAGATGCAATGTTTTCTCAAACTTTTCTGACCTGTCTCTTTTTTTCAGGGTCATTTTGAGGACCGGTGTTCTCAGGAAAATATTAGCACCTCACCTGTCTTTTCCAAGTGACGTTGGGAACTGAAGCACAGGGAGGGTAACAGCTTGAAACCAAAGTTGCACAACCATCTTCTGGCAAAGTGAGGATTAGAACCCAGATTCTCTACCTGTAGCTTTTTTTTGGGGTTGGGGGGGAGCTGTGCTGCAAGCCTTGTGGGATCTTATTTTCCCACCAAGGATTGAACCTGGGCCCACGGCAGTGAAAGCATGGAGTCCTAACCACTGGACCACCAGATAATTCCTTTTACCTGTATCTTTTCCCTTACAGATTTCCTCCAAATACAGTTGCTGACACTTCAGAGGCATTCATTAGGTCTAAGATTCCCTGATAGCTCAGTTGGTAAAGAATCTGCTTGCAATGCAGGAGACCCCGGTTCGATCCTTGGGTCGGGAAGATCCACTGGAAAAGGGACAGGCTACCCACTCCAGTATTCTTGGGCTTCTCTTGTGGCTCAGCTGGTTAAGAATCCACCTGCAATGCAGGAGACCTGGGTTCGATCCCTGGGTTGGGAAGATCCCCTGGAGAAGAGAAAGGCTACTCACTCCAGTATGCTGGCCTAGAGAATTCCATGGACAGTCCATGGGGTCACAAAGAGTCGGACATGACTGAACGACTTTAAAAAAAAAAAAAGATATAACTGGTCAGGATCCACACCATTCACTGACTACGTACAAGTCTTTGCTTGGACTTTTAGATATTTAGTTTGTATCAGGTGCACCTGGAGGGGCAGCAAGTTAATTAAACAAGAAATGTGATGAAAGAATGGGGATTGGAAAGATATGAAATCAGGACACTTCCTTCTATCATTTGAGTGAGTTATTTTCCCAGTTTTATCCCAGAATTGGGAAAAGAGGAGGTTCCAAAGCACTACTATGATTCCACTAACAACAAGCTGCACATTTCTTCAAGGGAATGGGCTCTGACCTTGCAGTCAGGGCTATGAGACAGAAGATTCCAATCTTGTGGGATTACCACTTCAAGTTCAAATAACTGACTGACCAGTTGTGTCATTAGGACAGGACTCATTTGGCCTGAGATTCCTCAATCGCTATCACACCAAAGGCTTTTGGAGGATGTCACTTTGGCTAAGGTTCTACAGATGGTTTTTAGCAAGTTTTTTTTGTTGTTGGTTTGTTTTTTATTTAAAAAAAATTTTTGGCTGTGCCCCAAGGTTTGTGGGATCTTAGTTCCCCAACCAGTGATCGAACTCTTGCCTCCTACGTTGGAAACTGTGAGTCTGGAATCCCCAGAGTGCATTTTCTTTTGGTAAAAATTATAAGTATTGGAACTTACTTAATCACTTCTTCATCAGAGATAACAGTTTCAATTTTCTGCTGGGGCTCTGCAAGCAAAGCTTCTAAACCACGAACTGCACCTTCCTTGAACAGTACCAAGGGTTCTGTTCCCTGTATTGAATGTATTCTATACACCTCAGCCGACAACTAGAAGAACAACATTTAAACTTTTATTATAATGCAATTGCCACCTAAGAGAATAAGGACAGTTAGAGAAGGCTTATCTTTAAGGTACTGATTTATTCTCATTTTGATTCACTTTTGTTTAATAATTATGTATGATTCCAAAGTCAAATCTACAACATAAAGTACATTTAGAAGTCTAACTTTTGCTCCCATATACTCTATTCTCTCCCCTGCTCCCCGCCAAAGTAATCACTTGTATTCATTTTTGGTTTATCTTTCCATTATAAATACTGGGGGTTAGGCCACAAGCTGGGTCTCTCAAAATTGGAGGCGAAGAGAAGTACAAACCAAATCATTAATGCAGAGTTATAAGTGGTTCTGGTGTTAGAAAAAGACAGATGCCATACATAAATACATGCACTGTGCAAAAAACTGAGCTGCAAGTCCAAAACACCATCCGTGGGATTAAAAAAAAAAAAGCTGTGTAAAATTCAGGATCATGTTACTGCAGGGTAAACACAAAGACTGGAGCCAACAGGCAGCACCCATAGCTAGCTAGAAGTTTCAAGGGTCCAGGTGACAACTGCCATTAGAACGGTATCAGCTCCACTGTGAACCACTTCTACAGTGTGCCAGTTATATTGAGAATTAGACATTTAAAACCAGAATGAGCTTTTGAGATTAACATAGTTTAAGGTCGTCATTTTATAAGAAAAAGTTAATTAACATACTTAGGGGTCATTGAGAGAAAAGGCACAGTTAGTTGATCATGGTGCTTTTTCATTTCATTACGTGTCACTCTGAAAATGTGTAACTGTATGAAACTTGCAGAGTCTGTTCTACCTATTTCAGGAAAGGGAACAATCAAGTTCACTTGTTCTTGCAAGGGACACACCACAAACATTTAGGTCCATGGAAATAACTATAAATGTGTCATTCATTAATTATTTAAATTACTTCAATATCATATGAAAATAACATATAACATTTTCTAACATACTCAAATTGAGACATTTTACCAAGATATACTGTACAATAGAATGAAAAATTGATTATAACATTCATGTCATGTTCACAGACCCTTTAAGATTAATAACTGCCACATTACAAATAATTCCATCTCACCAATAAACTAAATAAGTATGTTGGATCCAAAGACTTACTGTTGCTTTAAATACTTTATCCAGGTTGACGTCTTCATTATTCCATATTCTCAAGACCTTAAATTAAAACATACAATTAAAAAAAAGCATTCCAATATCCATTTACATACAACATGAACAGTTAATAAATCAACATTTGATTTGTTTATATATATAGGTTTGAAAACTCACCTTATTATCATGTACAACAATATATTCGCCAGTTTGAAAGTTGCACACAGCTGGACATGTTATAATTTGCCCTTGTTTCACTGACCAGCTCCCCAAGGGTTTCTGATCAGAAACCTAATGAAATGAACATACGATATTTAAAAAGTCAGCTTCAGATTTTAAAGCAACTAAATTTACAATAGAAACAAAAGAAGAAATCATTAGAATGACAGCATTTAATAAAGCTCCTAAATTAAAAAATAAGAAGACAAATACTATATGGATTCCACTTAAAACAGAAAGTAGAATGATGGTTGTCTGGGGTTGGGGGAATTGGGAATTTAATGGGAGTTAAATGGGTATAGAGTTTCAGCTGTCAGAAAAGAGTTCTGGAGACGGATGGTAATGACAACTGTACAACAATGTGAATGCATGTACTTAATAACCTGAACTGTACACTTACAGTCATTAAGATATTAAATTTTGTTGTGTATTTTATCACACTTTAAAAAGTAGTTAAATTGAAAATATTAGTTTCCAAAATGCAAAATTAGTAACAACACACTTTGATAATGAACAATATTAGTACATTAAAAAAAAAAAAGGATTCCATTGTGTTCTTGGAACAGAGGCATGAGAAACGAAGTAAGGATAGCTGGAATAACGCCAATTCCAATCAGCCACTCTACTCCTATACAAACACTACAAAAGGTCCCCTTGACAGCCAGGTAAAAACCAATGGTATCAACAGAAGCACCAAAAAAAGCAGTATAGGGAACCATTGGCAACCTGTTCCCCAAACTTCAAAGCAGGCAGCTAGCTTTCTTTATAAATTGATGTATAATTGCCGTACAATATAAGTTACAGGTATACAATGTAGTAATTAGCAATTTAAAGGCTGTACTCCACTTACAGTTATAAAACATTGGCTATATTTCCCATGTTGTACAATCCATCCCTGCAGTTTATTTTATACAGAACAGTTTTCTCTCTTACCCCCCCCCATTTGGCCCCGCCTCCCTTCCCTCTCCCTGCTGGTCACCTCTGGTCACCTCTCCTTTGGTCTCTGCATCTGTGTCTGCTGCTTTTGTTATCATCACTAGTTGTTGTAGTTTTCAGACGTAGTGCTATCAGATGGCCTTTGCCTTTCTCTGTCTGACTTATTTCACTTAAATAAAATGCGCCCCAAGTCCATCCACGTTGCTGCGTGCTGGGCTTCCCAAATGGGGCTAGTGGGTAAAGAATCCACCTGTCAAGGTAGGAGACCTGAGAGACGCAGGTTCCATCCTTGGGTTGGGACGGACGATTCCCTGGAGGAGGGCACACAACCCACTTCAGTATTCTTGCCTGGAGAATCCTACGGACAGAGGAGCCTGTTTTTTGGCTACAAATGGCAAAATATCGTTTTTTATGACTGAGCATTATTCCACTGTGGAACATTATTCCATTGTGTGCGTATGTATGTATAAATACACTTCTTTATCCATTCATCTGTTTATGGACCCTGATTTTGGCAACTGTAAAAATGCTGCTGCTATATACATCGGGGTGCATGTATCTTTTTGTATTAGTGTTTTGGGGGTTTTTAAGATAAATAGCCAAGGGTGAAACTGCTGGGTCATATAGCTATTCTATTTTTTAGTTTTTTGAGAAATCTCCATACTGCTTTTTTTGAGACATTTCCAGCAAATTTGGAAAAAACAGCAGTGGCCACAGGATTGGAAAAGGTTTTCATTCCAATCCCAATGAAGGGCAATGCCAAGAAATGTTCAAACTACCGCACAATTGCACTCATTTCACATGCTAGCAAGGTAATGCTCAAAATTCTCCAAGCTAGGCTTCAACAGTACATGAACTGAGAGCTCCCAGATTCAAGCTGGATTTAGAAAAGGCAGAGGTACCAGAGGCCAAATTGCCAACATCCATTGGATCATTGAAAAAGCAAGAGAGTTCCAGAAAAACACTTGCTTCTGCTTCACTGACTACATCAAAGCTTTTGACTGTGGACCACAACAAACTGGAAAAATTCTTAAAGAGATGGGAATACCAGACCACCTTACCTGCCTCCTAAGAAACCTGTATGCCAGTCAAGAAGCAACAGTTAGAACTGGACATGGAACTACAGACTGGTTCCAAATTGGGAAAGGAGCACGTCAAGGCTATATTTTGTCACCCTGCTTATTTAACTTATATGCAGAGTACATCATGAAGAATGCTGGGCTGGATGAAGCCAAGCTGGAATCAAGATTGCTGGGAGAAATATCAATAACCTTGGATATGCAGATGACACCATCCTTATGGCAGAAAGCAAAGAGGAACTAAAAAGTCTCTTGATGACAGTGAAAGAAGAGAGTGAAAAAGCTGGCTTAAAACTCAACATTCAAAAATGAATGCTGATCATTCAAAAATGAAGATCATGGCATTCAGTCCCACCACTTCATAGCAAATAGATGGGAAACAATGGAAACAGTGACAGATTTTATTTTCTTGGGCTTCAAAATCACTGCAGAGGGTGACTGCAGCCATGAAATTAAAAGATACTTGCTCCTTGGAAGAAAAGCTATGACCAACCTAGACGGTATATAAAAAGCACAGACATTATTTTGCTGACAAAGTTCATATGGTCAAAGCTATGGTTTTTCCAGCAGTCACATATGGATATGAGAATTGGGCCATAAAGAGCGCAGATTTGATGCTTTTGAACTGTGATGCGGGAGAAAGCTTTTGAGAGTCCCTTGGACTACAAGGAGATCAAACCAGTCAATCCTAAAGGAAATCAACCCTGAATATTCCTTGGAAGGACTGATGTTGAAGCTGAAACTCCAACACCTTGGCCACCTGATACTAAGAGCCAACTCATCAGAAAAGACCCTGATGCTGGAAAAGATTGAAGGCAGGAGGAGAAGGGGATGACAGAGGACAAGGTGGCTGAACGGCATCACTGACTCAATGGACATGAGTCTGACTAACTCCGGGGGATGGTGAAGGCCGGGGAAGCCTGGCATGCTGCAGTCCATGGGGACGCAAAGAGTCAGACATGACTGAGTGAATGAATGACAACAAAACTTTCAGTTTTATGAGAACTCTCCATACTGTTTGTGTTAATTTGCATTCCTCAGGTGCAAGGGTTCTTTTTTCTCCACATCCTCACCAACATTTGATGACGACCATTCTGACAGGTGCGAGGTGATATCTCATTGTGGTTTGGGTTTGCCTTTCTCTGATAATTGGCAATGTTGAGATAGCGAGCTTCTTTCTACACGACCACTAAAAGCAAAGTTTAGGTGTGCTTTAGCAACTTAGGCCAGGACTTTCCAGCCTTTTTGGGATCAGGGACTGGTTTCATGAAAGATAGCTTATTCCATCGACAGGGGTGGGGGACAGTTTCGGGATGATTCTCATAAAGAGGGTGCAACCAGATCCCTGGCATGCACAGTTCAAGCTCCTTTGACAATCTAATGCCACCACTGATGTGACAGGAAGCAGAACTCAGGCAGGTATGCCAGTGATGGGAAACAGCTGTAAATTTAGATGAAGCTTTGCCTGCTGGCTCACCTCCTGCTATGCAATCTGGTTCTCAACAGGACACCAACAGTCTGTGGCCCAGGGGTCGAGGACTGCCTGGGCTTAGGCTGAAAAGGGGGCGGAGAGTGTAGACTTCAAGGAAAGTAACCCAGACAGGGTGAACCATAGGTGGCAACCGACAAGTCCCTTAGAATCAGGATTCCCACTAAGCTGCCCCCAAAGCAACAAAACAAAACAAAACACCGACAAAACTTTTCTCCCTCATGAGTGGGTAAGAAGTGTAGGGATACACTGCTAAACCATTATGCTGGCAGTGACATCTCCCAATCAATCAATCTCCGTTCAACCCTTCAGCGGGCACCTGGGGTGACAGAGGCCCCAGAAAGGGATCTTAGCAAGGCTATCTCCGGGAGATTCGAAGCGAAAATACAGGTTTCCTTTCCGAGTCTAGCCCACGTGCACGTAAACGCTCTGCCGCCAGCAACTCGGAAACACGCCTCTCTCTCAGGGAAAACAACCCAGTCAAGTTCTAGACCTCATTCAGCGTCCCGAGGAGGCCACGCCGGCTCTCCGGTAAGTCCGCTGCACCAGCTCTTTCTGAAGTTGTGAGAAATCCGAGGTTCGGGCTCCGAGCTCAGAAAGGGACGAGACGCCAGCGGGGGCACTCCGACCCTAACGCTCTCACCTTATAAAGGATGACGGTCCTGCCGCTGTCCGTCACGAGAAACTGGTCGGTTTTGTCGCTTTGCTCCACTCCGAGGGGTCCGTCAGGCCCGGAACACAGGGGTACTGCAGTCAACGTGAAGCCTTCCTCCAGGTCTGCCATCTTGGCCCAACTTACGGACGGCCTAGCGTTCCTCCCGGCAGGCTTCGCGCTTTCTCTCGCGAGAACTAGGAGGCCGGCTTGATCTAGCGCTCGGAAACTGGGATACCTGTTCGCAGAGCCTGCGACCTCTGCCGGGCGGAGATCGCTAGCGGCGCCGCGAAAGGCGTCGGGTAGGCGGGGCCTGGAGTTTGCGTGAAGGCCCCGCCTCCCAGGCCGCTCCTCCGACTCCCGGATGTACTGCTCTGGAAGGGAAACGCTCGGCGGGACGGGAGAGTTTTACCTATTAGGAACTTAATCCACCGAGCCTTGTGCTTGAGGGACTGAAGGGTAGGCGTGGCAAGTGGCCGAATATAAATAAAGGAAATCTTTTTAGTGGAAGTGAACTCTCTAGGAATTCCTACCACGGCTTCATGGAACGGCGTCTGCAAAGAGAAATATTTTTCTGTCCTCAGTGTATCCCACTTTTTGGGGACCCAGGCTCCTGAACAAGAATACTGGAGTGGGTTGCCATTTCCTCCTCCAGGGGAATCTTGCTGACCCAGGGATCAAACCCGTGTCTCTCTGCCACTCCTGTATAGGCAAGCAAGTGCTTTCCCACTGCGCCACCTGGGAATCCCTGAAATAAAGAGGGCAATCGGTGCTCGTGGAGGCTTTCAACATCAAACATAAAAGCCAGGCTGGAGAACAATCCAGTTTGTCTAAGCTGACAGCATTCTTCCTCAACTGGTTATGTCTCAATAGAGAAATGTGCCGTAGTCGGCAGGATTCGAACCTGCGCGGGGAAACCCCAATGGATTTCTAGTCCATCGCCTTAACCACTCGGCCACGACTACATGCTGTACATAGTTGAAAAAAATGCTTAAGTTCCGCCACTTCTCAGAAATGGCCACAAAGGTCGAGTCTCTGCAGCCTTTTGGGCCTCCTGGGTTGTCTGTCTCCCCTGTTTCTCTGAGCACCCATGTAGAAATCTCTCCAGCTTATAAGAAATTCAAACTTGTCTGATGAAGCAGGTGATGTGAAAGGTTCCGCTGGGCAATTTTTGAGGAAAAAGACCATTTCCAGGAGAGATTTTTAAGATAAACATGACTGATTCAGTCAATAATGTATCACAAAAACTCAGAAAAGAGAAAGTGTGTATGTTCTTAGGGAGAAACCATCTAAAGAGGCAATTATTGAAATATATTCCACGTGCTCCAGCACAGGGCAAAATGCCTTCACATCAGTTTAAATTAAGCATCCACAGAGATCATCCCTTGTGTGTGTTTGCTTATGGTCACAGCATTACAACATAGGAGAAGGGAGACTATGCAGCTATCAAAAAAAAAAAAGAAGTGAAAATTGCTCCGTAGTGTCCAACTCTTTGCGATCCCATGGACTGTCCATGGAATTCTCAGGTCAGAATACTGGAGTGGGTAACCTCTCCCTTCTCCAGGGGATCTTCCCAACCCAAGGATCAAACTTAGGTCTTCCGCATTGCAGTGGATTCTTTACTAGCTGAGCCACCAGGGAAGCTCAAGAATACTGGAGTGGGTTTACCTTCTCCAGGGTGTCTTCCTGAACCGGGGTCTCCTGTACTGCAAGCAGATTCTTTACCAGCTGAGCTATCAGGGAAGCCCAATGCAGCTATCATGAAAGAATTGAATACCTACCGTAAATGTTTTTCTTTTTGGCTGTGCTTGTGGGATCTTTCACTGATAGACTGCAGTGAAAGCCCAGAATCCTAACCACTAGGCAACCAGGGAACTCCCCTACTGTAAATCCTTTCTGTTGTTGAGCCATACAAAATAGGAAGTCAAGAAACGCCTGGAGTAACAGGCACATTTGGCCTTGGAGTACAGAATGAAGCAGGGCAAAGGCTAATAGAGTTTTGCCAAGAGAATGCACTGGTCATAGCAAACACCCTCTTCCACAACACAAGAGAAGACTCTACACATGGACATCACCAGATGGTTAACACTGAAATCAGATTGATTATATTCTTTGCAGCCAAAGATGAAGAAGCTTTATACAGTCAGCAAAAACAAGACTGGGAGCTGACTGTGTCTCAGATCATGAACTCCTTATTGCCAAATTCAGACTTAAATTGAAGAAACGAGGGAAAACCACTAGCCCATTCAGGTATGACCTAAATCAAATCCCTTACGATTATACAGTGGAAGTGAGAAATAGATTCAAGGGATTAGATCTGATAGACAGGTCAGGAAGCAACAGTTAGGACTGGACATGGAACAACAGACTGGTTCCAAATAGGAAAAGGAGTCCGTCAAGGCTGTATATTGTCACCCTGCTTATTTAACTTCTATGCAGAGTACATCATGAGAAACGCTGGACTGGAAGAAACACAAGCTGGAATCAAGATTGCCAGGAGAAATATCAATCTAGAAGGGGACGACCAAGGATGAGATGGCTGGATGGCATCACTGACTCAATGGATGTGAGTCTGAGTGAACTCCAAGAGATGGTGATGAACAGGGAGGCCTGGCGTGCTGCGATTCATGGGGTCGCAAAGAGTCGGACACGACTGAGCGACTGAACTGAACTGAACTGAGACAGAGTGCCTGAAGAACTATGGACCGAGGTTCCTGACATTGTACTGGAGGCAGAGATCAAGACCATCCCCAAGGAAAAGAAATGCAAAAAGGCAAAATGGTTGTCTGAGGAGGCCTTACAGATAGCTGTGAAGAGAAGCGAAAGGCAAAGGAGAAAAGGAAAGATATACCCATTTGAATGCAGAGTTTCAAAGAAGAGCAAGAAGAGATAAGAAAGCCTTCCTCAGCAATCAATGCAAAGAAATAGAGGAAAATAATAGAATGGGAAAGACTAGAGATCTCTTCAAGAAAATCGGAGATACCAAGGGAACATTTCATGCAAAGATGGGCTCAATAAAGGACAGAAATGGTATGGACCTAACAGAAGCAGAAGATACTAAGAAGAGGTGGTAAGAATACATAGAAGAACTCTACAGAAAAGAACTTCATGACCCAGATAACTATGATTGTGTGATCACTCACCTAAAGCTAGATATCCTGCAATGCGAAGTCAAGTGGGCCTTAGGAAGCATCACTACGAACAAAGCTAGTGGAGGTGATGGAATTCCAGTTGAGCTATTTTAAATCCTAAAAGATGATGCTGTGAAAGTGCTGCACTCAATATGCCAGCAAATTTGGAAAACTCGGCAGTGGCCACAGGACTGGAAAAGGTCAGTTTTCATTCCAATCCCAAAGAAAGAATGTTCAAACTACCACACAATCGCACTCATCTCACATGCTAGCAAAGTGATGCTCAAAATTCTCCAAGCCAGGCTTCAACAGTACGTGAACTGTGAACTTCCTGATGTTCAAGCTGGATTTAGAAAAGGCAGAGGAACCAGAGATCAAATTGCCAACATCCAATGGATCATCAAAAAAGCAAGAGAGTTCCAGAAAAACATCTATTTCTGCTTTATTGACTATGTCAAAGCCTTTGACTGTGTGGATCACAACAGGAAAATTCTTAAAGATATGGGAATACCAGACCACATTACCTGCCTCCTGTTAAATCTGTATGCAGGTCAAAAAGCAACAGTTAGAACAGGACATGGAACAACAGACTGGTTCCAAATCAGGAAAGGAGTACATCAAGGCTATATATTGTCACCCTGCTTATTTAACTTATATGCAGAGTACATCATGAGAAATGCTGGATTGGATGAAGCACAAGCTGAAATCAAGATTGCTGGGAGAAATATCAATAACCTCAGATATGCTGATGACACCACCTTTATGGCAAAAAGCGAAAAACTAAAGAGTCTCTTGATGAAAGTGAAAGAGGAGAGTGAAAAAGTTGGCTTAAAACTCAACATTCAGAAAACTAAGATCATGGCATCCGGTCCAATCACTTCATGGCAAATAGTTAGGGAAACAGTGACAGACTTTATTTTCTTGAGCTCCAAAATCACTGCAAATGGTGACTGCAGCCATGAAATTAAAAGATGCTTGCTCCTTGGAAGAAAAGTTATGACCAACCTAGATAGCACATTAAAAAGCAGAGACATTACTTTGCCACCTAAGGTCCCTCTAGTCAAAGCTATGGTTTTTCCAGTAGTCATGTGTGGATGTAAGAGTTGGACTATTAAGAAAGCTGGGTGCAGAAGAATTGATGCTTTTGAACTGTGGTGTTGGAGAAGACTCTTGAGAGTCCCTTGGACTGCAAGGAGATCCAACCAGTCCATCCTAAAGGAAATCAGTGCTGAATATTCTTTGGAAGGACTGATGCAAAAACTGAAACTCCAATACTTTGGCCACCTGATGTGAAGAACTCACTCATATAAAAAGACCCTAATGCTGGGAAAGATTGAAAGTGGGAAGAGAAGGGGATGACAGAGGATGAGATGGTTGGTTGGCATCACCGACTCAATGGACATGAGTTTCAGTAAACTCTGGGAGTTAGTGATGGAAAGGGAGGCCTGGTGTGCTGCAGTCCCTGGAGTCTGAAAGAGTCAGACACGGCTGAGCGACTGAACTGAACTAAACTGTTGAGCCATGAAGCATGTGGGGTCTTAGTTCCCCAACCTGGGATCAAACCCATGCCCTGTGCATTGGGAGTCCTAACCACTGGACCAGAAGGGAATTCCTTATTGTAAAAAAAATTTTTTAAGGTGAAGGAGGCAAGAGAGGATGAGAAGGCCAGCCAGGCTCTTCTGTCCATGGAATTTCCAAGGCAAGATTCCTGGAGCGGGTTCCCATTTCCTTCACCAGGGTGTAAATTCTTAATAAGATTAATTAGTCTTTTCTAATGTGGTTGACATTGAATTTGTGGCCCCTTTGTTATTTGGAAAAGAAATACAGTAAGATCCAGCATAGATATCCTGGCCTCTCTGAAACCTTTCTTTTCCTACAAGCCTCTCTCAGCTTCCTTGGTGGCTTAGTGGTAAAGAATCTGTCTCACAAGTGGGAGACTCAGGTTCGATCCCTGGGTTGGGAAGATCCCCTAGAGAAAGAAATGGCAACCCATGCCAGTGTATCTCAAAAGAGTTGGACACGACTTAGCTACTAAACAAAAACAACAAAATCAGTCTCTCTACTGAACTGTGTTTTGCACCTACTACCCATGTTTGAGATGCCAGCCTAGACACCTCCTCCTCCAGGAAGTCTTCTCTGACCCTTCGAAACTGGATTAAATGTCTGATTAGGACACCGGTGTGATTGAAACGTTCAGAACTGGGATGTCCCAGTGACTTAAATATCTCCCCCATTATGTTTATTTCTTTGAAGGGACTCTATCTAGGTCTGTCACTAGTGTCTGGCATAGCGCCTGTCCCATGAATATTTGTGGGACTAATGAATTAAGAGCGCAAATTTACTCATTCTTTTGTATTTGTGCTTTCCCTCATCTTCAGCTTCAAGGCTTTAAAACAGGGATTCTCAAACTTTGTAATTTCAGGATTCCCTAGACACTCCTAGAAATGACTGAGGATTACAAAAAACTTCTATTTTATGGGGTGTAAATATTAATATTTACTATATTAGAAGTTAAAGGTGAGGAATTATGAATGTATTGGTTTTTGTGTGTGTGAAAGTCATTCAGTTGTGTCTGACTCTTTGCGACCCCATGGACTATACAGTCCATGGAATTCTCTGGGCCGAAATACTGGAGTGGGTAGCCTTTCCCTTCTCCAGGGGATCTTACCAACCCAGGGATTGAACCCAGTCTCCTGAATTGCAGGCAGATTCTTTACCATCTGAGCCACCAGGTAAATAATAATAAACTCATTACATATTAACATAAGTAATATTTTTATGAACAAATAATTTGAAAAAACAATTTAGTGAGAAGAGGGACATTGTTTCACCCTTTGGCAAATCTCTTTAATGTCTGGCTTAATAAAAGATGGGCTTCCCTGGTGGCTCAGGTGGTAAAGCGTCTGCCTGCAATGTGGGAGGCCCGAGTTTGATCCCTAGCTTCTCCCCTGGAGAAGGAAATGCGAACCCACTCCAGTACTCTTTCCTGGAAAATTCCATGGACAGAGGAGCCTGGTGGGCTACAGTGCATGGGGTCGCGAAGAGTGGGACACGACTGAGTGACTTCACTTTAACTTTAATAAAAGATAATTGGATGCTCATATCTGCTTCTGTATTTAGTCCATCATGGAATCCTGTGTCATACCACACCAAAAGAGCTCCATAGTGTCCCACCAAAGGAAAAGAACATCTGGACAGTTTGTCTTCCTGAACTCCCTGAAAGGGCCTCAGGACTTCCAAGGGTTATTTATGCCTTGACTTGTACTTGAGGACCAAGCATAGTGATCAAGTTTACCTGCCTGGGAAGGGTGAGATCAAAGTTCTTGGTTCAAGAAAAGAGCAATGGAGCAAGCTTTCCTGAGTTCTGGAGTCTGAAATGGGTGTAAAGACCCTGAGGGAGTCAAAATAAGAAGAAAATATGGGAGGGCTTTCACCTTGGAAGTGAAAACTAAGCCCCACCTTCCTGATGCCCAAGCGATCTTAGGACAAGTAACAGAACAGCTGCACTAGGAAGGCTACTGAACTCTTACAGATGCTAAGAATTGGAACAACTTCTGACTCATTTTTAGCCCTAGAAATGATTATGAGACTGGAGATGTGCTAACTTGCTTCAGTCATGTCCTACTCTTTGCGATCCTGTGGACTGTAATCTGCCTGGCTCCACTGTCCATGGGATTCTCCTGGCAAGAATACTGGAGTGAGTTGCCATGCACACCTCTAGGGGATCTTGCTGACACAGGGATCAAACACACGTCTCCTGGGTCTCCTGCATTGCAGGTGGATTCTTTACCCCTATTGACACCTGGGAAGCCTGGAGATAGATTTATAAATTTTCTTTTTTTTTTTTGATAGATATCATTGGGCTGAATTGTCCATCCTCCACCCCCCACCATTCAGTTTATCTGTTTTCTTATCACAGTTTTTACCTATTTTAGTAATTTGTGGTGTTGGAGAGTGGTCTCCAACTTTGTGGTCTTGAGAGTCCCTTGGACTACAAGGAGATCAAACAAGTCCATCTGAAAGGAAATCAGTCCTGAATATTCATTGGAAGGACTGATGCTGAAGCTGAAGCTCCTATAATTTGGCCACCTGATGTGAAGAACTGACTCCTTGGAAAAGATCCTGATGCTGGGAAAGATTGAAGGTGGGAGGAGAAGGGGACGACCGAGGATGAGATGGTTGGATGACATCATCAACTCAATGGACATGAGTTTGAGCAAGCTCTGGGAGTTGGTGATGGACAGGGAAGCCTAGTGTGCTGCAGTCCATGGGGTGGCAAAGAGTTGGACAGGACTGAGCACCTGAACTGAACTTACCTGTTTTATCTATTTGTTTGCTCACTCACCTAAGCTTTCCCATTGTATCATAAGTTTCTTGAGGATAGAGGGGCCCTGCCTGTCCTATTTCCTTATGCATCCCCATTTCCTAGCACTTTGTAGACAATCAGTAAAAATGTGCCATTTGATTGAATCACTTTACATCTTTGTATTCATGGCACCAGCAGTTGTGTCTGATCCATATAAAGAGTTTCATATATGCTTGTTGAATAAATCACACTTACATGGCAAGCTGTTGTAATAAATGGGACGTGCACTTGACCCATTAGGATAAAGTAAGACTTAACAGATTGAGAAACCCGGAACTGCCCTGGTATGTTTGTCTGTAAATTTGAGTCTAAGTTTGGTAAGCAGTTAAAGGAGATCGTGATCCTTTTTGGAAGGACACCAGCTGTAATGAATGAACTAGGAGTCTTTTGCAACCTAGCTTAAGATAAGAACGGGTCAAAGCCGTTCCTCTTCCAAGATGAATCAGTCAAAGTCAATGAGCAAGAACAAGGCAGGCTATCCATCTCTGGTTAGAGATGTTTAAGAGTTGGTCTTCAAAGGCAGCTGTGACCCTGTACATTTTTATGTGAGCTGTGGATGTTCATTCTGTCTGGATTGCTTGTCATGTTTATGCTGCTTGGCTGCCGAGCTATGAAGGCTGGGGGAAAATATCGCCTCTCACATTCGATTCCTAGAATAGAATCAGGTGATAAATATACAATGAATAAGTCTAATTATACAGTAGGGATGCCTGCCCATATTCAAAAGGGAGGATGTTACCACTTATAGATTTTTCATGGAAGGTTGACAGTTGATGACTTGTGCATTGCATGAGTGGGATATAGTAAGTGCTTTGCCAAAGGAACATTTCTAGAAGCGCCATTCTGGGAGCAGGATGGATGGTACTAGATATATTCTACCAAATCTCCAATGTTATATGGAAGCTGTAATGGTTCTTAAATCAAGGTCTAGGATATCCTGAAATCTGTTTTCCAGTTTTAGAGTCTCAGAATGCCTTTGCGGTAAATGCCAAGACCACAGACGTGAACTGGACAATATGACTGGCACTCAGGCAGGCACCTCTGAAGATGCTTCCCACAGCAAATATCAGAGATAAAGGAAGAATCAAAACTCTTTTGTCATAATCTGTGTACATTTCAATTTCATGCTAACGCCCTCCCTGTGAATGCCAAACTCCCAATGGGTGTGTTTGGAATTTGGGGTCAAGCCAGCACTTGTGATTTAATTGTAACAGGGAAGTGGGAGAGAAGACCTGGGTTGAGGGGTTCAGATAGGTGAACAGAGTCAGGTGTTCACAGAGCCCAGGAATCTTCAGGAAGAGTTTGGGCAACTTGTCATCGCCAGGGGCCAAGCTGAAGTCTGAGAAGCCCTGACCAGTGGCCAGAGCTCTGGAAAAGGGAGCACTGGCAGGTGATGAATAAACAGTCCAAGAAAGCTCTGGTCACCGGAAGTAGTTTCCAGGCCCTGGGGTGGGGATGAGGGTGAAGCAGGAGCAGGCAGAGCTTCAGATCTGGCTGGATACCACTGATACTTCTTATCCCTCGTCTCGAAGATCCAAACTGCTCCAGTGCATTTATTTATTTCCTAAGTACTGATGAGGGCCTGAGTGCCTGCATGCTCAGTCGTTTCAGCTGTGTCCAACTCTTTGCAGCCCTGTGGACCGTAGCCCGCCGAGCTCCTCCGTCCATGGGATTCTCCAGGCAAGAATACTGGAGTGGGTTGCCATGCCCTCTTCTAGGGGATTGACCCAGAGATCAAACCCGTGTCTCCAGCGTCTCCTGCATTGTAGGCAGATTCTTTACCCACTGAGCCACCTGGGAAGCCTGATGCGTGTCTAGGAACTGTGTATTTTGCAGTGAAGGAGACAGGGGAAGTTCCTGTTCTCAGAAAGCTCGCAATCTCGTGGTAGGAGACAATCTGCTCAAGAAAAGTCCCCTGAAAGACGAGACGTTTCCAAGGACTTCCCTGGTGGTCCAGTGGTTAAGAATCCACCTTGAAATGCAGAGGACACAGGTCAATCCCTGGTAGGGGAACTGCCACAGGGCAACTAAGCCCACTCTCTGTAACTACAGAGCCCATGTGCCACAACCAACCCCTGACACAGCCAAATAATTTTAAGTCTCTCTAAAGATGAGATCTTTCCAGTGAGATTTGATAGACAAGAAGGGGTCAGGTGAGAGAAAGAATGAAAGAAGATGAGGCTGAGAAAGGGAAGGGACCTTTGATCTTATAAGGCTCTCTGTAGGCTGAATGAGGAGTTGGAATACTCTAAATGTAATAAGAAATCACTGAAGGGTTTTAACCTAAGGTCTGATTTCTGTTTTGAAAAGATCATCCTTGTTCCCAAGAGGAGAATGGTTTAGAGGTGAATAAAAGTAGAAAGATAAATAGCAGTTTTGAGGCTCTGGCAGTCTTCTAGATGCAATAGATGGTGGTTTGTGGTGGGTGATAACAGTGGAGATAGAAAAAAATGGACCAGTTCAGAATGGGATTTAATGGGTAGAGTCAACAGGATGGAGGATGGATTGAGTGGAAGAGAGGAATTAAGGGCATGTTTGCCTTGAAGGACCAGGTGAATTGGGGTGTTCTTTACTGACATGGGGGAGGGTGGGCAGGGGAGATGGTTTCACAGGGAGTGGTTTGGGGAGGCAGAGCCAGAGTTCTGTTTTGACTGTGTTCAGTAGGAGATGCCAAATAAGTTGGTAGCCCATCTGAGCCTGGAATTCCTGGCAGACGCTCAGGTTGGAGATGTGGATTTGGGCCTCATTGGCACTTGGAAGGTGTCTAAAGCAGTGGGACCTGAGTAGGTCCCAAGGGCTACTGACTTTATCTTCTCAAAATCACTTCAGGGACTTTCCTGGTGGTCTAGTGGCTAAGGCTTTGCCCTCCCAGTACACAGACCCAGGTTTGATCCTTGGTCAGGGAACTAGATTCCATATGTCAAAACTAAAGATCCTGCATTTGGCAACCAAGATCTGGCACAGCCAAATAAATAAATACATATTTTAAAACAATAACAAAATAATGACCACATTGAAATTAAAACTAAGAAAAAAAAAAAAATCCCTCCAATTGCCCACCTCTCTCCTCCACCACCACCCAAGTCCACGTCCCTCTTACTTGGCCTCTGATTGACGAACGAACAGTGGACGAAGAGGTGAATGGGGGAAGGTTAGACATCGGTCATACTAGATAAGTTTTAAACTTAGACTAATACGGTGAGGGACGAATTGTAGGAAATTATAAAATTATGGAACCAGAGTCCTACTTGGTCTAGTTTAGGAATGGACTGGGTGTTCATCCCAACGGTTTATTCTGTGTCCTACGGGTCAATTTAAACTTAAAGTCTATTGTGTACTAAAAAATCACATTTATATAGGGTACGTTAATAAGTAACGAATATACTTTAATTTAAGTTGGACCGTAGGACATAAAAATAAACGATTTAGACCGTTGGGATGGGTGTCCCCGAAACATTCTAGACTGGGACCCGTAGTGGAGAGTAGTTTACAGGGAACAAGAGACTGAGTTCGATGTAACAAAACCTTGTCCGATACGGGAGAGGACTCCAAGGGACCACGGACTCACCACGGACTGCTACGTCCTCTACACCCTCTGCACCCAACCCAGGGACCCAGTCCTTCTAGGGGACCTCCTCCTGTCCCGTTGGGTGAGGTCATAAGAACGGACCTTTTAGAGTACCCTGTCTCCTCGGACCACCCGATGTCGGGTATCCTAACGTTTCTCGACTTGTGCTAACTCGTACGTACGTACGTACGGGACAGAGTGGAGTCCCCGAAACATGTATGAGAAAGAAAGCGACCCTTACGAAAATCGAGGAGCATTTAGTTGATTGACGGTGAGTGGAAAGTGTAGAGGTGTAGAGTCAGGAGAAAGGACTTAAGAGACGAGAAGATCTTACTGCATTGAAAAGAAGTGACTGGGACATAGCTCATCATTACTGTGTAAATAAACACACTTAACTTTCATATAGATAGAAAAGGTGATCTGATATTCCACTCTCTAGTCTAAATAAAAACGAGGGGAACACAAGGGACACGAGGACCACAGACGATGTATTGTCCGTGACACTTTCCTCTCTTCCTTGCTTTTCCCTCCTTTTCCTACTTTCTGACAATTAGATTATAGAATAAATTATATCAGGATCAGAATGAGGACCAAAGAGACTGGCTCTATGACCCAGTTCACAGGGAGGGCTGGGAGGGGATGCAAGCAAAGATAAAGCATTCAGGTCAGCCTAGGAAGAGGTTGACTTAATAGTCTGTGCCAATACTTTGAGGGGGTAGGGCTGAGAAAGAGGTTTGAGGCTGCTTAAACCTTTTGAACTGTGGTGCTGGAGAAGACTCCTGAGAGTCTCTTGGACTGCAAGGAGATCAAACAGTCCATCCTAAAGGAAATCAGTCCTGAATATTCATTGGAAGGACTGATGCTGAAGCTGAAGCTCCTATACTTTGGCCACCTGATGCGAAGGACTGACTCATTTGAAAAGACCCTGATGCTGGGAAAGATTGAAGGTGGGAGGAGANACTGCAAGGAGATCAAACAGTCCATCCTAAAGGAAATCAGTCCTGAATATTCATTGGAAGGACTGATGCTGAAGCTGAAGCTCCTATACTTTGGCCACCTGATGCGAAGGACTGACTCATTTGAAAAGACCCTGATGCTGGGAAAGATTGAAGGTGGGAGGAGAAGGAGACGACCGAGGATGAGATGGTTGGATGGCATCACTGACTCAATGGACATGAGTTTGAGTAAACTGCGGGAGTGGGTGATGGACAAGGAAGCCCGGCATGCTGCAGTTTCTGGGGTCGCAAAGAGTCAGACACGACTAAGCAACTGGACTGAATTGACTGAAAACTTTTCTACCCTTAATCTGTATTTGGTCTGGCAAATCGGGCAGCCTGGGGGCAGTACTGATGAACTTCTTTGTAGAATTGCTGCTAAGGGAAAGGCCAAGTAGGTTTGGACTAGGGCCCTGTTCAGCTGTCTGGGAATTGTTCCCCTCCATGCCCATGTTCCATGAATAAGTATGAGGGTGTGTGTGGATTAAAGAAAAGCAATGTGATGCAATTAGAGACAAACAATGCAATAAACCCCTCCTTCTCAACCAGCCCTCCAAAATAATTTCATTTTTAAAATTATTTTATTTTTTGAGGAGGGGCTCACATGGTGCAGTACACAGGATCTTAGTTTCCCAATCAGGGATCAAACCTAGGCCCCCTGTATTGGGAGCACAAAGTCTTAACTACTGAACTGCCAGGGAGTCCCAATTTCATCATTCTACTCAACCTAAACTTTTAGTTGACCTTTTTTTGGTATGGATTTATAAATTGCTTAAGTTTTGTGTTAATGACAAATGAAGTAATGAATTGTCTTAATGACAAATGAAGTAATGAAGTCAGTAGGAAAGAAGCAAGAGAGTTGGTGCTCTTGACACAAACATTTCCATTTTTCTGCTAAACATTATTTTGGGAGCTGTCTTCATGGCAAAAGTTAGCTATAGCTAATCTTTTTTCTTTTTGTCATCTAAATTTTGATAACTGGAGATAAAATGGCTTAGAATTTTGCCATTTATATAGTGTTTTCATACCAGGAAATTATTTTTTATGGAATTAAATGAGATTAAATTCCTATAAAATTAAATTCATTATCTCAAACAGAAGATGACTTCTTCCCTGAATTACACTGAATTAGTATCTATAAATGTTGTTACAAATATGCCTATACACAAGGAATCCCCAAACTCTGGAAGAGCTGTGTTCCCAAAGGAAAAATTACAACTTTACAAAACGATTACTTTACAACTTTGAGGGTTGGTTGTTCAGAATTTGGTCCAAATTTCCTCATGCTCTTTAGGGAAACCAGGACAATCTCAGTGCAGCTGAAGGACCATCAATATCACTTTTATGTTAGTGTTCAAAACCCTAGTGACCGTGGTTCAATAGGAAAATGTTTTAAGAGTTTGGGATGTCAGAGAGACATCTTTATCTGCTAGCGTTTAGACAAGGGTGGTGGTTTCCATTGTCTTGGGGGTTTGGCGGGTGAGGAGATGGGTTTGAGGGAAGGTCTTGGAGACCCAATGGCCAGCATTACAGCAGGTGGGACTAGGATTAGAGGACCATTATGTGTATCGGTCAGGAATCAGCCAGATGTTTGGGCTGGAGAGGAAAGTAACATAGCAAATGCCTTGGAATGGGAGAGAAGAGAATGCCTTACGGAATCTCAGGGGTCCCTTAACAGGTTTCAGTGCTTTCACTGGGAAGAAAGACTCTAAGATTGTCCACTCAGAAGATAGCGAGATGGTCTACTTTTTAACGCTCCTTTCCTTGGTTTCCTTTTTTTTTTTTAATATCTGTTTCTTTTTGGCTATGCTGGGTCTTCAGTGCTGAGCAAGGGCTTTCTCTAGGTGCAGTGCTCAGGCCGCTCACTGCCGCGGCTTCTCTTGTTGTGGGGCACTGGCTCTAGGTGCTTGGGCTTCAGCAGTTGTGGCTCGTGGGCTCCAGAGCGCAGGCTCAGTTGCCCCTCGGCATGTGGGATCTTCCTGGACCAGGAACGGAACCCAGTGTCCCTTGCATTGCAAGGTGGATTCTTAACCACTGGACCACCAGGAAAGCCCAATATTTATTTGGCGGCACCTGATCTTAGTGGCAGCATGTGGAATCTTTACTCATGACAGGTAGGATCTGGTTCCCTGACAAGGGATGGAACTTGCCCCCCCCCCCCCCACCCACTCCTGCATTGGGAGCTTGGAGTCTTAGCCCCTGGACCACCAGGAAAGTCTTTGTCCTTCCTTTGAAGAATCAAGAAAGTTGCAGAGAGGAGGGAAGGAAAGGAACTCAACCAAAACAATGAAAATAGTTGATTCCTATTTGGATTCAGATTTGAAGATTCATTTTTAAGCTATGAATGCTTCTTTGGGTACTTTTGGTTCAATTTTATTTAAAGGGAATCACTGAAGAGTTTTAGCTGAGGTGCTGGTATTCAGCAAAACCAATTAAAATCTTGGCCTTTTTTGGTTGCATTTTTCTGCGTATTAATCAGATCTGACTTAAAAGTTATTCATCCGGTTGGGGAGGGTCTCATTATGCTAAGAAGCTTTTTCATCTAGATGTAAATTACACCTGCAAATCAGAAAAAAGGGAACTTTTGGATATTTTTATATTCTGACAGTGAACAGAAAACATATTGCTCAAAAAATGTGAATACAACACAGTGTTAACCCACCAGATACACGAGTCAGTTTGCTGTTGTTGTTATTTAAGAAAACCGAGTGCCCTTTGTATTTAAAGTGGATAACCAACCAGGACACGCTGTATAGCACATGGAAGTCTGCTCAGTGTCATGTGTGAGCCCGGATGGGAGGGGGGTTTCAGGGAGAATGGATACACGTATATATACGGCTGAGTTCCTTCACTGTTCACCCCAAATTATTACGACACTGTTAACCAGCAATATCCTAGTACAAAATAAAAAGTTTAAAGTTGGGGGAAAAAATCCACGTACCCTCATTTAACCCTCTTTCCTTGAGTAAAACAATTATTTTACAACTTGCATGCATGAAAATGAAGCAGGTTTTGCAGGTCTGGCTTCATCTGTATAGTTTTTTTTTTTTTTTGAAGCAGAAATGTCTTTCACCTTATTCTTGAAACATTTTCACTTGGGATGTTTTTAATGTTTGTTGAAGTCCTAGAAAGGAAACACAAATTTGCATTTCTTCTATTTGTTTCCTTTGGCAAACTTGTGTCTATAAAGGACATTTCAACCTACTTCCCAACTGCTTTTAGTTACCTCCTGTGGTTGAAAGGAAGAGATTCACTCAAAATAGACTCGAAATGAAAGGCGCTTCGCATAATGATGGAGCTCTAGGGAATGGCCGGCTCTTTCTCATGAGCTACCTGATCTTTCGCATGGGGCTTTTGTTCGAACTTGTTTGTACCCTCTTTCTCATGGTTCTTCAGCAGCAGCTTCCACAACCAGGTGGCAATCTTATTTTTGCATACTTGCCATTAAGCTACAAAATATGCCACTTACTGTTACACTTAAAGAAATGAAGCCTGGGCAGTCCTGGTGGCTCAGTGGGAAAGAATCCACTTGCCAATGCAGGAGACACAAATTCAATCCCTGAGGCAGGAAGATCCCACATGCCGTGGAGCGACTAAGCCCGTGTGCCACAGCTATTTAGCCTGCGCTCCCCTGGGAACCGAACTACTGGGCCCACTTGCTGCAGCTACTGAAGCCTGCACGTCTACAGCCTGTGCTTTGCAATGAGAAGCCAGAGCACCGCAACTGGAGAGGGGCCCTGGCTCGCTGCAACCGGAGAAAAAGCCCTTGCGGCAACGAACATGCAGCATAGCCAAAAATAAATAAAGCCATTTTTAAAAAAGAAATGAAGGCTCAGAAAGATGAAGTGATCTACACAACATCACACAGCTTTGGAAAACTTCTGTTAAAAAAAAAAAAACAGAACACACGGGAAGGTGTGTTTATCAGCCTATCAGATATTTTTCCAATAAAATAATCCCTTTAAAATGTCTGACACATGCTTTAAAATGAATGGAACTTGAAAACATTTTGCAAAGTGATATAAGCCAAATATTTTATGATTCCATTTATAGCAAACGTTCAAAACAGGCACATTTATAGGGACAGGAAGTAGGATAGAGGTTATCATGAGCTGGAGGGAGGAAGCATAGAGAGAATTACTGTTTATCTACAGAATTTCTGTTTGGGATGATGAAAATTTTCTGGAAATGAGTGCTGGTGATGCTCACCCAGCATTGTGAATATACTTAGTGCCACTGAACTATACACTTAAAATAGTTAAAGGGGTAAATCTTATGTGGTGTATGCTGCTGCTGCTGCTAAGTCGCTTCAGTCATGTCTAACTCTGTGTGACCCCATAGACGGCAGCCCACCAGGCTCCCCTGTCCCTGGGGTTCTCCAGGCAAGAATGCTGGAGTGGGTTGCCATTTCCTTCTCCAATGCATGAAAGTGAAAAGTGAAAGTGAAGTTACTCAGTTGTGTCTGACTCCTCGCGACCCCATGGACTGCAGCCCACCAAGCTCCTCTGTCCATGGGATTTTCCAGGCAAGAGTACTGGAGTGGGTTGCCATTGACCACAATTGAAAAATAGCCTAATAGAAGTTTGAGGGCTGAAATGAGTGTGTTATAATAGAAAGAAAAATTGATATGGCTATTTCCCCCAGTGAAATATTCTTTGTTTTTAAAAGTTTTGTAGGGGCAGGGTGAGGGGGTGGTGTGGGGAGAGGGGGCTTGGTTATTAAGCGACAGTATAGGGAGTTCCCTGGTGGTCCATGGTTAAGACTCTGCGAGGCCAGTGTGGGTGGTATGGGTTGATCCCTGGTTGGCGAACTAAGATCCCACATGCCACTTGGTGAGACCTAAAATAAATAAATAAAGGGACATAAGGGCGGAGTTCTATAGTGATGGAGTAGGTCTGTGTACTTGATGTGACAACAGTTACATGAAGGTACACAAGCGATAAAATTGCATAGAATCATAAAATTGCACACACATCAATGAGTGTGTATCAGACTGGTGAAACCTGCATAAGCTTTATGGATGGTATCCATGTCAGTTTCCTGGTTGTGATATGGTATGGATACCATACAAGCTGTTACCACTGGGGGAAGTTTTGTGAAGGGTGGCTAGACTATCCATGTACCTTTCTTTGTAACTTCTTTTGAATCTGTAATTCTTTCAAAATAGAAAGCTGACATCAACACACAACACTGACAACAAAAAAATGAAAGACTTCCAAACTAACCTGAGGCTTAATTTTACACCTTGTCCTTGTTATGAGTGAGAAAGGGCCATCCTCCTTGAGAATAAGAGTCTCTGTCCCTCCAGAAGGACTCTCACGTGGCTCACGAGAGGAGACGCACTGCTACCTTCCTTTTTTGGAGCACATATGTAATCCATCATCACCTTCTTTCCAAGAAGTTAAATGAGAGACTTTGAAAGGACTCTGTTCTGTCCTTTAGCCAGGTTCTGTTAGAATCAGGAAATCACTAATTCTAAAGGAAAATTTTCACGTTTTTACTCCCTTGGTTAAACAAACAAAAAAAGCAAAAAAAAAAAACCCTAAAACTGGATGGCACATATATGGTGTTTTCCAGGAAATCCTCAAGTAAAAAAATGCGTTCAGTGTTTGTCATCAGTGAAAAATGAGAACAAAATGGCTTTACATTTATGTTTGTTCAGAAACACAGTCACAGACGTTGGAAACAAACTTGTGGTTACCAAAGAGGAAAGGTTGGGCGGAGAGATGACCGTACGCACGCTACTGTAATATAGGATCCATAACCAACTAGGACCTACCGTGTAGCACAGGGAAGTCTACTCGGCATTTTGTAATGACCTATATTGGAAAGGAATCTGAGAAAGAATGAATACAGGTATATGTATAACTCAGTTGGGCTTCCCTGGTGGCTCAGTGGTTAAAGAATCCACCTGCCAATGCAGGAGATGAAGGTTCGATCTTTTCTGGGTTGGAAGGATCCCCTGGAGAAGGAATTGGCAACTCACTCCAGTTATTCTTGCCTAGGAAATCCCATGAACAGAGGTGCCTGGCGGCTTAGTGTATGGGGTCACACAAGAGTTGGACACGGCTTAGTGACTAAACAACAGCAACAAATAATTGAATCTCTCTGCTGTACATCTGAAAACTTATACAACACTGTAAATCAACCATGAAAGAAAGCAGCAGGATGAAAGTGCTAGTCGCTCAGTCGTGTCCGACTCTTTGCGACTCCATGTCCTGTAGCCCAGCAGGCTCCTCTGTCCATGGAGTTCTGCAGGAAAGGATACTGGAGTGGGCTTCCACTTCCTTCTCCAGGAGAATCTTCTCGACCCAGGGATTGAACCTGGGTCTCTGGCACTGCAGGCAGATTCTTTACCTTCTGAGCCACCAATGCATGTATAATATGCTCCAGTATAAAATAAAAAATAAATTTAAAAATTGATGTGTTTATTCAGTTAAATGCAATTCCTTATGCCTTTGTTTCTGTAGCAGACAATGTTTCTAGGATAGGGAAGCCGCTGAACATCTAAATAAATCAGAGGACTTCTTAGGTTTGTCCTTCCTCACAGGAACACCCAGAAAGAGAGTATTAAAGATATTAAATGAACAAGGGACTTAGGTGGGAAATGGATGCTAGCCACTGCTTAGCGAGTTGAGAATAGCGAATTTTTAAAACTGCAAATACTTGTTTAAAAAGACAAATGTTCTCACTCATATATTGTCAGTGGAATTGTAAATTGGTAGAATTTTTCCATGGAGGAGACCCTGGCAGCAAATACTCAAAGTCATAAAAATATTTATATCCTTTGACCCAGTATTCAATTTCTGGGAACTTATCCAAAACAAATAATTAAAAAAAGAAGACATAACCTATATTACAAAGATGTTCCCAACAACCCTATATATAATAACAAAATCCAGAAAATAATCTATATGCCAAATAATAAGGAACTATTTGGATAAATGATAGATTTCCAACCAAAGTGGAATATTACATAGCTATGACAATGACGGCCATGCTATACACCAAATGTAGTTTACAAAATAATTCAAAATTCTTGAAGTGTTTGGTAGAAAGATATGCGTCTATGAGTTACCTTCCACAGAAGGGCAAATTCCAAAGTACTTAACGAAGGTGAAAAGAAAATTCACAATCTGGGTCAAAATGCAGAGAAATGGAATAACTCCAAGAATAGGAGTGGGAAAATTCGGACTTGTAGACATACTTCTAAATTTTCAAATTGTGCTCTGGGAAGAAGCACAGCACACATTAATAGTGATGACTGGCTTGAAAAACAGACTGCACAGAGAGTGGCAAGCTATCTTTGGACTGCTCTGAATAGGATCCCCCTGCGTGCTGAAGATCACAGGACGATTCCCAAGGGTTGCTGAAGAGCAGCAGACTGCCAGCATCTTGCATGCAGAATCCCTTGGGAGCAGGAAAGTTATTTCAGAATACGACTTTTTCAAAATCACAAAGGTTCAGATCTGCCTGTCCTTGAACACCCTGAAGTGACAGATGACCAAATCTCCTTTCTATAAATTAAAAGAGGGGGAATGATGACTCCTGATCCTTTGTGCCTGCCTCCAGTGCAGACGATTGGTACTTCTAGTTAAACATAATCATCCCCTAAATTCCGGGTGTATAATTCAGTGGTTTAATGTTGCTGTACTGAATGGCTGGACTCTCGTAGAACCTGAGGCCATGTCCAGTTTCTTTGGCTACTTATTAGCTCAAGTCCTCCATACTGGGACCAGGGCAAGAACATTAAGGCAAAGTTGCAAGCTGGTTCTCATTTTCCCAGGCGACGGAGTAGTTAAATGTTTGGACTAGAGTGAGACATCCTACTAGGTTGGATGCTGTAGAAAAGGGAGAATTTATGGGAGTGTGGAATAGCAGAGGGCTAATAATTAAGCAGAGAAAGTCAATACAATAAACTGGAAAACAGCTTGCCTGGGTCAGCCACACAAGTTACAGGCACGCACACACACACACACACAAATGTACATGTTTACAAGGTTGATTGTTGTTCCAAAGCCATCAGGACTTCGGGTTTGACACTAACATTTTCATAAAGGGATATTTCAGATTAGGGCTGGAGAAATGACACATGATTTATCTTAAACTCAAAAAGGCAAGGTCCAGTTGGAAGCTGGAGGCAAAAAATTCTAAGTGAACGTAGTGAAGTAAACAGGAAGTTTTAGAAAAGAACTTGGGTGTTCAGAAATCTAAGAGTAACACTCAAATGAGATAATGTCATGATTAGAAGCTGACCAGGGGAACTGGGGGTGTGATAAACATCTACACATTTAACATCAGGCATCCAAATATTTATTCACCTACAGAATTTGTGTGTGTCTGTTAGTCACTTAGTCATGTCCGATTCTTTGCGACCCCACGAACTATAGCCTGCCAGGCTTCTCTGTCCTTGGAATTCTCCAGGCAAGAATACTGGAGCCAGGCTTCTTTGTCCATGGAATTCTCCAGGCAAGAATACTGGAGTGGACTGCTTTGGCCCCAGGAATAAACAGCTAGCCTGCCTGTACCAAGTTGGCTTTCAGCCAGCAACTACGTGTGGGAAGTTCATGTGCTTTGAAGAATGAATTAAGAGGCAGGGCAGGAGTGGTAAGTAACTGAATTAGTGTTACATAATTTGGGGGGAACTAGTCAATCTTACAGGAAATCAACCCTGAATATTTACTGGAAGGACTGATGCTGACGCTCCAATACTTTGGCCACCTGATGCGAAGAGCCAACTCATTGGAAAAGGCCCTGATGCTGGGAAAGACTGAGGGCAAAAGGAGAAGGGGCGACAAAGGATGAGATGGTTAAATAGCATCATTGACTCAATGCACATGAATTTAAGCAAACAACGAGATGGTGAAGGACAGAGGAGCCTGGCATGCTGCAGTCCATGGAGTCGCAAAACAGTCGGACAGGACTTAGCGACTGAAGAACAGCTACAAATTTGGGGAAAATCCTCAGTGTAGTTGTGGTGCACTGTTAGAGGAAGCTGTAGCCTGATATGATGCAGAGATCAATGCACATAATGTGGATGCTCCTGAGCGTATGCCCAGAGAAAACCATAATTGAGAAAGATACATGCACCTCTGTGTTCATGGCAGCACTATTTACAACAGCCAAAACAACCTCAATGTCCACTGACAGATAAATGGATAAAGAAGACATGGTATTTACATGCAAAGGAATATCACTAGATCATTAAAAAGAATGAAATAAGGCCACTTGCAGCAAATGGATAGACCTAGATTATCATACTAAGTGACGTAAGTCAGAAGGACAAATACCATAATAAATATCACTTATACGTGGAATCGAAAATGTAACACAAATGAACATATGTACAAATAGAACTCACAGATATAGAGAACAGAACTGTGGTTGCCAAGGGGCGGGGGATGGCAGGACAGAGGACTGGGAGCTGGGGATTGGCAGACGCAAACCATTATACTAATATATGGATGGATGAACAAGGTCCTACTGTAGCACAAGGAACATATTCAGTATCTTGTGACAAATTGTAAGAATATGAAAAACTGGAAAATATGAAATACGGAAAATAATATGAAAAAGAATATATATAATGGAATCGCTTGGCTGCACAGCAGACATTAACAACATTGTAAATCAACTATACTTCAACAAAATAAATATAGACATTGACATTTGTTACAGGGTTGAATAGAAGAGGAGGGAGCGCTCCGGCTAAGCTCCGAGGTGGCTAGGGAACAAGGAGGGTAAAGCATTTCTGTGCTCACTCTTCCATCCCCAGAGGACCCTTCTGTGAATAACAGGAGCTACTTGAGCTGAAGAAACTCTCATCAGATCAGAGTGATTTCAGCTCAACTCAAACTGGCTCGCTCTGCTGTGGAGAGAATCTGGTGTTCCCCTGGGGTGGTGTTCCTACAGATTACCTTGGGGAGATTTTTCTTGGTTATCACTCAAGACTGTTGCCTCACATTTGATGAGTGGGAACCAAGGATCTGTTGGTGGATCCCACTAGGTTACAGACTCACCTTGGCGACTTTTTTAGCTGGAGAGATCCGGCACCCAGCAATTTCCTACCAAGGGCTGAGCCCTGAAGATACCTATTAGACCCTTCTTTGCACACAAGTCACCTAGAACTGGGTCTAAGAACTGGCCATTGACTTGTTCTTTCTCCCTTGATAGCTTCTTTCCCCATCAACCCACAAATTCCCAATTTGTCAACATTCCCTTGGAAAGAGCTGAGGAAGAGAGAGAGGAAGATACACTTGGAAAGAAGATTGGTTTGTACTTTATTTACAACAGAATGTAAGAAAAAGTAAGTTATTATCAATAATAAATAACTGGGAAAAAAACACAAAACGGCTGCAAAATGACATAGGAGGATGGCTTCCTCACACAGTTAAGATGTGTGAAGATTGACTTCTGTTTGCTTTGCTGTCTATCACACTGTGCGTTCCAGAACTTGGTCCTTCAGCTGTGGCAGTGGTGTATCGACCATTTAACTAATCAAGATCCCAGTTCACAATGTAAACACTAAAATTGACACTTGAAGCTACATGTAAGTGGCACAGGTACATCAGCTCAAACAGCCTCTCTTGGAGACACATAGAAACTGAGGGGAGACTTGCAATTCAACAGACAGGCTTTTGATTTTAAGCAAAACCACTGACAGAGGCTTATCCTAAAGCGTTTGTTAACAACAAAATGATAATTAATAACAGCATCTGGAAAGGTCTCAACATATTCACATTTTCTTATTGCACTAACTCCTAAAAAGCTTGAACACTTACATTTCAAATGAAACAGACTGTTTTGAAGGTAGAACACAGAAGAACCCAGTATGTGTTGCCTCCATATGCCACTGCTGTGCTCTTCTGTAACATTTCGTTTTCAGCAGGAAAGAGTAGTTTTCAACAGTCTATTTATGATCAATTGCAGTTGCTGGACAGATTTTTTTTTTTTAAATTTTAAGAATTATAGCTCAGATGGCATACTGTCACCCAGCCTACTGAACCAGATGATCAGAAAGAGACTAAAACTATTTAAACAATCCTTATGTGTTGGGGTATCTGAATACGCATCACATATGGAGTAAAACTATACTTTGGCCCTTCTGAAAAGTACAATCGTTGTTGACCTATGCTAGCCAGTGACAAGCTGTCTTTGAGCCATGAAGAGGAGCTAAGGCGAGCAGGATTTAAAAGTACACATAAATTCATTAGCCATGAAATTTTCATGGAAAAACGATTTCTCGACAAGTGTCAGAATCTCCTCTCTTAGGTCACTGTTTATTATAGTGTCTTGGAAGAAAACCATATAATAACATTTGGGAGTCCCGTTGTGTTTTTTAAGTGTCTACATAAGACATGCACAATTGCGCTAGTTAGAGATTTATTTTCACAACCAAAAATGTGGCTAATAAGTGCCTTCAAATAAATTAAAGCCATTTTCCCCACACCCAAATGCAAAACCAAAACATAAGGGTTTATAAATTAGTTCATGAATAAATTCATATTGTTTCAGTTATAACGCGGTAATTGAAGAATGTCACGGACTCCTCTGTCGTTATGCTTTTTTCTTTGCTTTGCCTTAATCTAGCTCAAAAGTAGGAAAATGAAAGGTCTTCAGAGCTGACTTCTGACAGAGTTTATGCAGTAAAAACACTGAGGCCTTCTTGTCCCGGAAAAACACAGCTAAAGCAATGGTCTGTTCGACAGCCAATGAAAAGCACAGGGGCATTGTGTAATTTGAAGTCCATCCAAAGTAATGAGATTTATGTTCATTTTGATGGTCTCCACTAACATGAGAGACAAAGATGGGGTGAACATAAATGTTATTCTGTGGATTATTTTAATTTGGCTACCAGAGACTTGAAACTGATGGTGTTGGATTTGCCATACTATATTTATATATATACAGGTATAATACAATTTTGGTGAACAAAGTTGAAGGTTTCCACATTGCAGACAGAGGCACTGAGTTAAGATTCTATTTTTTCCCCAAAACATGCTTAATTAATTCAAGTTTCTGTTTTTTTTCTTCTAAGTTTCCATCATGCAGCCATTTAATTTCCATCCTTATAGGAATTAGTAATGTTCTATATACACATTCATTGCAGGCTTGTACCCCACAAAAAACAAATCCATGTATGAAGACTGTGAAATGACACTTGAAAATCAAGATAGGTAAAATATTGAAGCCATTTATGCTTTGTGATGACTGGATTAAATATTCGAAGCAGCTAAAAGAATATTTGCACCCCTCCCCGCTTTGAAAATGCACACGAACCACGTGTAGACAGAAAAACTGAACATACTCTAAGACCACACATATTTGTTGGCTAAGAATCACACTATCAGTGGTAGTTTTGCAAGTAATGTCTGTGGTATTGTACTGGCTATAAGAGAAAGAAAATTCACAGTAGGAAACCAGGAATTAGCTTTCTAAAGCATATAGAATTGTTGAGCTTGATAGAGGAAGCTACTTTACAAAAATGGAAAATGAGCAATGGCATGGACAGAAAAACCAGGTTTCAGATGTGTTAACAACGTGCTCAAAACAAATCCATTCCATGTGAATATCATGATCCCACCCTATCTGATTTCAGCTTGCAAATGTTAAACAGATACATACACTATGCAAGTGTCTTCTGAAAGGAGAATTTCGCTTCCTAAAGCCAGACATTCTTGTTAAGTACTACTGTGTTGAAAGGGAGCCATTGAGAAGTCCAAGAGATCTGGATAAAAGATCGAGTTTTCCCACAAGCAAAAATCATGCTACCATACCATGCAAAGAAGGCGTCTTACTGTGGTACTATCATTCTTAGGGAAGAGATGCACTGTTGATTTAAGCTATTTGCAATGGGTTTCCTTTGAGTTCTGGGTTTATTTATATGTTTACTAAGCTAAATGTCAACCTACAGGTTAAGAAATGGTCTTGACAACCTGACGTATGACTTAGAACACTAGGTGCTGGGCTCCTGGGGCCAGCACTTGCACCTTGGGAGAGTTTGTCAACTGGAAGGACACTACGCAGAGTGCTGGGCACGAGAGAGACGCAGGCAGGGTCCACTGGCTGAGAGCCGGTGTAAGAGGAAGAGGACGCGCTCCTTGGCCTATGCGGTCTCCTTTGGAATCTGTGTTTGGGGAAAGTCCCTTTCCTGAGGTTGGAGGTTATGGTCAGGAAGGCTAGCTGGGGCCTTGGAGTTGCCCAATTCCCTTGGAGTACAAATGCTAGATTCTGCTTACTCTTCCTTCTGTGTTTAAAGGCAGTGAGGTGCAAAGGTGGCAGATTTTTCTCTTTAGATCAAGAGAGTTCTCTTTCTGCCACTTTGGTGAATGATCTTGTCTCCCGTCAACCTGGAGTCTAATCCTGCATTACTAAGACCCTCAGAAAAGAAAGCTGGCCAGAGGGGCATCTTTTATAACTTCTTTTTACTCTATAAATAAGAGTTAGCCGTTCTGCTCACTTTCTCCTCCCACTTGATGGTGTTGACTCAACTTTTGCAATATTCCTGTTATTTGGATTTCAAGTCAGGAACAAGAGAATGACAATCTTTTCTAAGGTCCAGTGATGGGCAATGTATTTCAGGGAGGTCCAGATATTACTAAGAGTATCCCTGTCCCATTAAAGGGATGGAGACAGTCTGACAGTGTTAAAGTCCAGGCAGGTTACTTTACCCTGAACTTCTCTGAATGAGCAGAGTCAATGAATTCTACTCAATTAACTGCAAATTCTGAGAATCTTAACAAATGACGTAAGGCTCGTTGATACCTGTAGGAAAAAAAAAAAAAAGACATTTGCCTCACCTGGCTCTCTTGGTTCCTAAACCAAACCATTCAATATCAGTCTGTTATGATCATATTTATCCATGTAATTCTTAAAGATTTCTGAGGCCGCAAGGGCACAAAGGGGAAGTTATTAAAAGACAGAAACAAGTGGCCTTTTTATTAAATTCTGTGAAAGGTATCAATAAGTTATTGTTAATTGCACTTGGAGCCTCTACAAGTTGATAATTAAAATTTCCAAAAAATTTAAAAAGTTAATTAGGCCCCAAATCCTGAGTCAGACTAACCAAAATAGGAATCTTAGTAACTCCTGGTATTCAAGTATTGGTAAGGAGCAGTTCAAAATTTAACAATTAGGTGTATTTTGCCTGAGAATATTTTTGAGAATTCCACGTTTGATGGGAGGAAACTAACTTCATTATTTTACTATACCTTGTAACACAGTGGTGTAAAGTTTTCATTTATTTACCCTTGAAGTCCACGCCAACCTCATCAAATGCCCAATAAACAAGGCTTCCTCCCTGGCGACCAGCTGTGACCACAGAAGATCTCTTCTGTCCTTCGCAAGTCTTGCATTTTACATCTAACGTGACACTGTGTGGCAGACTTAGGGAGTCATATTCTATGTGAAATTACTTAACCACATGCACACTCAATCAAAGGGACATGTCTGAGTGACAAAGCAGTCTTTTTCTATACCAGAAGATCCTTAAAAACAAACAAACAAGACCCCAAACCGAAAATATAAAACCCCATGAAATATTCATATGAAGTTACTCTGATTTGGGCCGACATGGCTTATCTGAAGAGTGGATGCCAGGTAAATTCAGGGTGGCTTTTTTCTCAGGGTCTGGAAGTGTGAGAGTTTCTGGGGCAGACTTTTTCCGGGGCCGATCTTTGGGAACTGACAGGAATTCTGGTGCATCAGTGGAGAGAGGAGTGGATGGAGCGCTCGAAGGGGCGCTGCGGACTGAAGAAGGCAGCAGGGGGATGCTGGAGATGGAAATGGCAGGTGGGAAAACGCCAATTTTCTTGTTGGTGGCTTCCTGAGTGGCTCGTTCAAACTCTCGGACTTCATCCATTGTCATGTCTTAAAGGCAAAAAATAGAAAGAAAAAAAGTGAGCAAGTATTTGGAAGAGACAGAAATGGATTCATCTCTCTGTTTAAAGGAGCTATTAGAATCCTAATCATAATTAAGGGGTCTCTCCAGATTATAAACCCAAATTAGCATTGAAATGCTAAACCCTGAATTTTTTCTTTTTACTGAGGCTGACCTCTGAAAAAATATTCCTTTGTGAATATCCATCCAAGATTTTCCAAAGCACTTTCAGTGAGTACTTAAAGTATTCTGAAGAATAGTTTATCAGGTGAGCACAGAACCACACCAAGTTGTGTGTGTCTATATATCCAGGTGCTGTGGACAAGGTGTGGTATATGGAGCTATTATTAGACCTGGTCATCTTTTCTACAAAAGGAAGGTAATTAAAGCAATCAGTGGCCCCAAATGATACATATTAACAACTACTTTAGATCATGAAAAGACAAGTTTACCTTTACAGGGTAAACAGGCAGATTATCAGAATTTCTCAGCATGTTATCCTCTTGTTCAATAAATATACTTTTTGCATTCTAGGAGTTACTTGTTTCCTAACTATGTATCCATTCTGAGATCTTTTCAGATGAAAAAACAAGTAAGATGGGACACCAACAACAAACTTTGCTAATTATCCCCAAACCAAGGAAACAGAACAATTTCTCAAGGAAACATAAAAAGAAAAAGAGCAGAGAAGAAAAAGAGAGGATCACAAAATCAGTGCGAATTTCATTTAAAAGAAAAAAAGAACACTATTTGGCACCCAAGAAGTAAATTCAGTGACGCCTTATTTAACAGGTATTATCAGATGATACAGACTTGCCAAATGTCTGAAATGTCCTTATATGAGAAAGTTAAAAAAAATTCTTTTAAAGGCAAAGCCTTCCCTAATGTAAATACATTAAACAATCTATTATGCACACTTACTACCAATTAGACATAATATATGGAAAGAATATCACTGTGCTCCAATACAGAGGTGACTCATTTCTTAGGACTGCTTTGCTTTGTAGAGTGTGGTATTTCTTCTCTCATTCTCAGGAACTCTATTATTACTTTCAGTCTGGCTATCCCTGGTATCCTTTGCCAATTTTGTTACTGGTGACTGGGAAAATAGGCTAACTGGTCTTATTAAAGAAGCTCTGAGTGAAGGCCGACAAGCTTGTCCTGGTGTAAAAGGTGAAACCTGCTAACCATGGACTTCTGTACCTGTTTTATCTTCCCAGAGACCCATGTTTTCACTGGTGTCCTTTCCCATGGACTTAGGTGGTGAGCCTTCGTTGGATGACACTACATAAACCAGTATGAAACATACAGACACTTTGGAAATATTAACTATGGAGTGAATATTCATAACATAATATTAGTCATTAAGATATATGATCTATAGTTGTATCATAACATACAAGCAAACCAGACATATGTTAAAAAAATCCTTAAGAGTATTTCTTGGGAACAATTATTAAAATCTTCTGGAATGGAGAAGTTTTTACAAAGGAAATAAAAAATTATGCCCATGTTGATAGAATATAAAATTCAGAATATAGCAAGAACTGTACCTGTAAACTTACCACTTAGAACACTAAGGCTATTAGATAAGCTAAGAAATAAGATTAAGTTCTTTAAAGAGAGGTATTTCAAAATAAAATTGAGACTCAGAAAAGTTTCAGTGAATTTCAGCAAAGTTTATCTTTGAAAAATCAGGTTTTCTTTACAAGTGGCTGAATGGTGCGCTACTCCACACATCCAGCAGGGGGCAGAAATCACCCAAAGTACAGAATTAGATTCTACACTCCTGTTCAGTCTCTTAGAAGTTCTCTTCCTTGAAACGTGTTGAAACCGCTCAGTTGAAAAGGAGACTGTTATTTCCTTATTTCTGGGGCCATGGATGTTCATTTTGCCCAGTTTCAATATAGTTTGTCTCTGCTCAGGAAGTAGATCTAATTTCTGTGACGGACAGCAGCCTCTTGATTTCAACTTTTTCATTATAATAGAGAAGAAAAATATGGAAAAATCAATGACCCTTGCCAATTTGATGGAATTTCAAAGAATAAGGCAAGTGTGGTATGCATTTAAAGATAACCACATTGTGTAGCTTCTGAGGAGATGGGCATTTCTGACACTGAAGTTATGGGAAGGGCTCTGAGTTGCAGCCAGAGAATGCACGGGCTTTCCCACGGGGAGACCCATTCCAGGTGTCACCGTCTGAACGGTAAACCGACTTTCCAACAGTAATAATCAGAGTAAAACGGAAAGAAAGCCAAACTAAGAGTCTTAAGCTGTAAGAACTCTGACTGAGGGAAGCACTGTGTAGTATCCTTCGCTGCGTGGCATCTTCCCCCTTCCTCTGGTTTTGTCTTGTCATGCTTACATAGGAGCAGCTTTCAGACAGCGCTGAGGGGACAGCTATCAACATTCCTAAAGAAAAGGTAACCGAGAGTGATGGAAATTTAAGGGCGGTTTCCTTACGAGCACTTCTAATTAGAACGGGGAGAGAGAAAAGGGGAAGCCCTATAGGAACTGGCCAGCGCCTCCAGAGGAACACTTCAGTAAAGTCTGATCCAAACAGCTTCTGCAGATCCAATCACTGCATGCAAGAGAGTTAGGGCCATTTCAACCTCAAGGGCTGCCACATGCACCCAGTAGCGGCACATAATGCTTGACAGGGCACATTCCCAAGACATGCTCTCAGTTCACTCGACATTTCCAAGGTGCAACCAAAGGTCTTCACAAAGCATTCACAACAAGAGCCATCTCTCAACTTCCTAAAACTACACTGTCAATTTCTTACATAGCTAATATGCATTATTCTGGGGCTGACAGACATGCAGGCTCAAGCTGGCACCCAAAGAGACCACAGCTCTAGCCAAAGATACATGAAAATGACTTAGTGATTACATTTTCTTTGTTATCTGTAATTCTTCCTCATAAGCACAGATGACTGACAGAACTATATTTAAGATGCTGGCACGTAGACAGCACACTGTCGGCTCTCAGTCACCAACGTGCCATTCAATAACCTTAGGCTCTCCGAGGCTTAAGTCCCAGCTAGACCTAGCTCACCACACCTTCACTGCTCAGCCAGTGTGTGTGCATGGACAGAAGCCCCATCTGGACAGGAACCTAAGTAAAAAGGAACCAAGGGTAAGACAGCCATAAAGAGCCATGGAAAGCATTTCAAAGCAAATGCAGAGAAACTGAAAATACCAGATGAGCCAATAGCCCGCCCTGAAACGAATGACTGAACGTTAACTATGTCTTTAAAAGTTACTGGCGCTGATGTTCTAGCTTTCTTGTGACATCTGTTTCTACCCCTCTGTTCTTCTGTGGTGCAGGCCACAAAATGTTTCCATTCTCTATGCTCTTGGTTTTATGACCAAGACAATGTAACCTCCGAGTCAAGTGGCTTTAAAGAATAGAAATGTCTGGAAGCAAGAGTTAACACCGTCCAGTTAAGACCCAGCTCAGGTTCTTCACCGACAGCCTCTGGGCTATAACGTTTTTTTATGGAAGTCTGAGAACTGATGCGTTTGAAGTCATTTCAAAGATCGGTTTATGGGTACGTTTGGTAAAGAGTGGGCAACATGTTTTAAAAATTCTACATACACTTGTTTGGGCCTGGCTCTCTATGTCATCCACAGTGGAGGAATGCTGATTGCAAACTTTTATGTTGGTTTGTTCATGCATGTTTTTCTCGTATTCCCGAACATCATCCATTGTCATATCTGAAAGAAGGTCAAGACGTTGGCAACTTCCGTTATTAAAGGCGAACTTTCAATGGGGGAGACTTTAGGGGACGATGGCAGCTTAGCAGAAGCCAAAGAGACGAGTGAAAAAGCGGGGAACTCACTAACTTTATGGAGTTAATCATAAAGTTAGCTAAACCAGCCAAAGGCAGAGTGAATACAAGGGAGTTAAGTCAAAACAGTCTTAAAGCTGAGAAGAATGGAGATTATTTAGGGGTGATTCTTGTACAGTGAGTTAGGTGGGTAGGAAGTATTAGCTCGTGGACAGGGCTATAGCCTGAGATCTCCTAAAAGCATGGTTAGAAGATCCCTGTAAGGGACAGGGTCAGGTTTGTGTGGTTTAATACTTACCTTTCATATACCTTTCAAAATAGATTTGGAGATTCTTTACAGCAATGCATTCAACAGAAAGGACACTTTCATTGCTATTGTAAGAGACATGGCATTGAGGGCAGAGAAATGATGCCCACTGCTCCTGGTGAGATTTGGGTGCAATGCTCACACAGAGATGTATTTTTGCACAGAACACATGGTGTCAGAGAGTGCAGGGCTACCCTGAACGTCAAGTCCAGTCTAACAGCATGAAGAGGGCTGCCACTACTTCCACCCACACAGTTCTATAAATAAAATGGCACATGACATTATGATTTTTTGGCCTGATTCTGCAGATTTTTCAGGATTTCAGAATAATAATTTCTTAAATCCTGTGGTTCTAAACAGGGGATGGTTCTGTGACACTTTTGGTTGTCAAGACAGAGGTGGAGGTGCTACTGGCACGTGGCCGGGAGGTGCCAGGGATGTGGTAGCACAGGCCTCCTCCCTCCCCGACAAAGAATTATCTGGCCCAGAATGTCCGTGGTGCCGAGGTTGAGAAACCTTGTCTAAATCCAAGGGATAAAAAACTTCAAATAAGAGCCTGTTATCTTCGGTATGTGCAATGCATAAAAATAATAATTAGTCTCACTTTGAATGTTTTTCTTGGTTTATCCTGCACTCCCCACTCCACTCCTTGGATATTTTACAATAATTCATTAGCAGTTTCCCCAGATGGGGATTCCTCTGCCACTCTCCTGGCAGAATTTAACTTCATGCCTCTTTACAATGAATGGTACATGCTCAACAACTGGTTAATCAAGCTACCACCTTGATCACTAATTAGCTTGGTGGGGATTTAGAGCGAGTATTTACAGTTGGAATTTTTCCATTAGTATTTTATGCATCATGTGGTCTGGTGTCTTTTTATATCAGTCCTTGTGTGTCACGTGAGAGTCTCTTCAATTCCAAAGGGCAGACTTGCGGGAAGTTTATGAATTAATTCAGTGTGGTCTGGGGCCAAGATGGAGGGCAGCTCTAAATCCAGACCTGGGTGATATTATTTAGCTGGTGACACCCCGACACCCTGAAACCGTTCATCAAAAATGCCATCCATAAGCAATGTAGGTATCAAGAATGCTAAGCAACAGTCTGGCCAAGCAAAGAGCATGCTTTTCTTTTAGAAAATCAAGGTAACTGCAAAGCAGTAAAGAGATGCTGCTTTGTGAATAGAACAAAGGCATCTTTGTTAACAATAATAACATCCTTTCAATACAACCACTTTAATTTCAATGGCCGATTATCAAAAGTTCTTAAACAGAAATATACCTGGAATGAACACTGAGGTCATTTGAAGTTAAAAGTTTAAAATTAAAGAAATTTCTTGATACATACGTTCATTAGACACGCTATTTCCCCCCTAACTGGCATGCTAGTAATTTTAAAAACAAAAACAAAGGAGGCTTCATTTCTTTGTTCTAGTGAATCTCAACGGAAATCATTCTTTATCTTTAATTAGCTCAATGTTAACAGAGGGGCTTAAACTGTATGACTAGGGGCTTTCAAAGAGTTTTATGGATGTGAAGAAAGATTTAATAATGAAGATACTCATTATTAGCTTGTTCATAACAGTGAAAAATTGAAAACAACTCTGGGGCCTGATAGTATTATGCAGCAATTAAAAATGATGCATAAGAATATTGAACACTATAAAGAAATGGCTTTGGTATATTGTTAAATAAAATATTGGAGGGAAAAGAAATCATTTTTGCCAGAAAAAAACAAAAGGATACACTTCTAAATGTTAACAGTGATTGTTTTGAGGAGTTGAAATTTTAATTTTCTCCTTTCGGTTATCTATATTTTCTAAATTTTCTACATCAAATCTGAATTATTTCTGTAAGAAAGAAAGAAAGAGAATGTTATTTCAAAATCAATTAGTTGGGCTCATTAGAAGATGGATACCATCAATTTGCACTTGTATAAGAAGATACACTTTAGAAAAGATTATTTGCCAATTTTAGAATCATGATCCCCCCCTTTTTTAAATGAAGAGTTAAGAAACAGTTGCAGAAAACTTCATCTTAAAGAAAAAAAAAATCTCTCAATTAGACCACATAATAATGAACATTTCTAGGAAGTTCCCTGGTGATCTAGTGGTTAGGATTCAGTGTTTTCACTGCCATGAACAGACAAAAAACAGAAAAAAGAATGAAGCTTCTAGTACAGGGGGTTCTCTAAAAGATAATGATAATTTGGTCCCAGCCAATGCTGAAGGAAAATACGTTTGTCTAAATCGTGAACTATCCTCTCATACCATACATGCTTATGGAAACGATGTCAATATTCCTCAGTAATTTACGGAAAGCCTAATCAAGTGAAAATGTTCTTATTCAGGTTATCTGATAGAATGCACTACATCTTGCCTCAGCAAAGTGTATTACCTTGAAATCTATAAATGAGTCAATTTTTTAGTAAATTCAATTACATATGCCCGATGATGGATTATACTTTTGGAGTTGATTCATCTTCATTACTAATTGATTTTCAATGATCAGAGTGGCTTCTCACAGTTTAGGTTCAGATCTCTTTGTCCCCAGCAAGACAGTGCCTTATGCATATCAGATAAACTCTTAAAGGAATCCTATGTCAATTATTTTGCAAATAACTGAATTTAATTATCCCTTAATTTATAGATCTGAAAGGTCATAATTTACTTTTTTCAAGTAGAGTTTCTTAAATGAAGTCTTCTTAAACAAGAAACACTGGCCTAATGGCCTGATTTAAGAGACTACTGGAGTTAGTACCAAAGTTCTTCTGATAAGGAAGCTGTATCCCAGTATCTTTGACACTTGGCCATTAGAGGGTGACTGATCATCTGGTGGCATCAACATTCTCTTTGTTGCAAGATTTCCTGCCTTTGTCCTCTTGCAGGATCGTTTCTGTCCTTCTTTTTCTCACCCTCTTTCGGGTGAGAGAGTAAGCAGACCCCAGTCTTCTGTTCCAGCATGTGGAGGTCGCACTAAATTGGCCTGGGTAGGACCCTCTCCTCTACCACCAGCCCAGCTTTATTAAAGAAGCTCTGGACTCAAGATTTGTTAAGAAGCTCCTTCAATTTCTTAAACCATGAACTAAGCAAAATATACCTCTGTATGAGTCTTGGTTTGCTTCAACTATTTTCTGCTTTGTTATAAAATGTGGATTTCAATTATTATTTACTTATTGAATCACTCAACTAATGTGTGAATTATGTTCCATAGAAATAATTCAAATAGTACTGGATTATATAGAGAAAAGAGTTTGATTTCTTTTAACTTCCTGTATCAATCCTATTCCGTCTGGAGATAACCACTGACAGGTTTTTTTCCTATGAATTTGCATGTATTACACATGCACATTACACACACACACACACAGTCTCATTTATTTTCACATTTATGGAATCATACTATAGTATACTATATGATACAAGTTGCTCTGGCTTACTTTTTCCACTAATGGAAAATGAACATATCTCCATACTAGTACATATAGAACTACCTTATTCTTTTTAACACACAATATTTATCATATGAGTGGTATCTTAATTTACTTGACCATATTTCTGTTGAAGGACATTTACATGGAGACTAGATTTTAGCTCTTTTAAGCAACACTACCCTGAATAGCTTTGTATTTATATTCAGGAACATGTATGTGTATTCCTTAAGAATGAGTATCTAGAGGTGGGATTACTGGGCCACAGATTATTTGTATTTCCCATCATCAGTTTTTATAGAAACTGTTAGTGTGTTCTCCCACCTATCCCAAACTGGATTATTATCACTTGTTTTAAATTTTGCTATCAGGTGGGCAAATGTCATATCTTCTTGCCGTTTTCATTTCTTGTGATTAGTAGAGAAGCTATCGGTTATTTGCATTTCTTCTTCCATGGTTTACCTATTCAGGTTGTTTACCTTTTTTCTACTGAGTGTTGGATTTTTGATTTATAGGACATCTTTATATATTGTGGATATTAGTCCTCTGTTGCCTACATATATTGTAAATAGCTTCTCTTAATCTTTCAGCTTTGTTTATGGTGGCAATTTTCTTTCAGTCATTTTATTAAAGATTTCACTGGAAGTGGAGGCAAGATTGTATATTTGAAAGGCCTTTAGGGTAGAAGTCAGCTGAATGTACAGAGACACTACAAATGCCACCAAACAAAATGTCTGCAGTTAGGATTTTCCTTCATTAAAGTTTTAATAAGGAGTCATATAGCTTAATTCAATGACCTATCCAACAGCATATTTTATTTCCTTCTACAAATATTTTCTCTCCATTTCCAGGCCTGTCAGCCTAAACAGAAGTAACTTTTTCTTTTGTTGTTGATCTAAGTCAAAATGGAACTCCTAAACAAGTGGCTGGGTCAGAGGAAGCTCCAGTAATCAAGAATTAGGTCTGATACCCCTTTGACTTCAACAAAATGATGGCCCATCCTTTGGGAAATGCTTTTTTTTTTAAAAAAAAGGCTATAAATTCAACAGGTGCTTATTATGAATAGTTTACTTTTTTTTTTTTCTGTTGTGAAAGTAGCTAATCCTCAAGGCTTGGTGTATACCCCTTCCTTGTAATTCAGATCACAAGATCTAGAATTGTAATCTACAGCTATGATTTTTTTTACAGTTCTTAATTTGGGGAGGTGGAGAGCAGAGTCAAGATCCCCTTCAAAATGTGATGGAGTGCAATGGGTTCTTTCCAGAAAAATGAATGTAAGCAGACACACATAAAATGCTGCATAAGAGACATGGAACTTAAACTCATGATTCAGGAAACCTGCAGCCATTGGAAAATGCTGGCTTGGTGAAATCAACCAGCTAATGCTAGCCTTTGAATCAGCTTCTTTCTCCAACTTCAGCTTGATTTTTTCATTGTTAGACTGCTCTTGGGACTCCAGAATGATCTCTAAGTCATTTTTGTGAGGGAGTTTCATTTATACTAGCCAGAACGACCCCCTATTTTTTGGAAGGGTCAGGATTCATGAAATTCCACTCAATCACAGCCTCCCTTGGGCAACCCTCTGTGTTCCTCTCAAAATACTGTCAGATTTGTGAAGCAAAACCAAGCTTTGGTGAAGCTGGGGTGCCTATTTTTATTCACCTCTTCTTTTACCCCATCTTCTAAAATATGCAGTTGTTTTTTCTGATAGTGTTCCAGTCACGCAGGAGACACTCAAGGCTCATGGATAAAGACCAACCAAGGCTCTGAAAACCAAACTCAACTACTCCAACAGTAGAAAACGGTTGTACTTTAGGACAAACAAGAGCAGAATAAAATCTATTTAGGGAAATAGTTATTGTGACAGTCAAATGCTAAAATTCAGGAAGGATATAAAATTAATCCTTGGGCAAGAAATGATTACTGTCATTTATAGTGTCCTTTTTAAAAAAACAAAACAAAATACAACTCAGTTAAGCACTGGAGGTGGTTGAGAGACCACCTTAATTAGGGAGAAAGACATCATACAGGGCTGCCAGTGTATAAAGGTATACACTTTGGGCACTGTAGGAGCATAGCCCAGGGTCAATGGAACTAAAATGCAGCCCTCAGCCGACAGCACCCACTGAATCTGCTTGGAAGGGGTGCCTTTTTGTAACGCTTACAAGGCACCAGAGTTTAGCAGTTGGCCCTGAAGACATCTACCATTTTCTAGTCTAATTAAATTTGGACTGAATTAGTTAAACTGTCCTTTCAATCTAATCTGATTTAAAGTTGTTCTTAAAACTTTTGGGACCTCCCTGGCGGTCCAGTGGTTAAGACTCTGCGTTTCCAATGCAGGAGGCTCGGGCTCAATGCCTGATTGGAGAACTAAGATCCCACATGTCCTGCACCGTGGCCGAAAAATGAAAACAAAAACCAAAAACCGAAAAACAAAAACACCTTTAGGATTCACCTGGAGAGCTTGTTAAAACACAAGGCGGTGTGCTAGGCTACACCCCCAGAATATCTGATTCAGCAGGTTTGGGGTAGAGTCTGAGAATTTGAAACAAGTACCCCAGGGATGCTGAGTTTGCAGGCCCAGGACCTCACTGGGAGAATAAGTGTCCTAAGCTACAGGAAAGGGTTTCTTTACTTTGAACCCTTTCCATGTTTACTAGTGAAAGCCTCACTGAGCCTGTATAGACCAAAGAAAAATAACCAACTTCAGGTACCCAAAACTGAAGGGCTGTTCTGGTGGGCGAAGACACACCCATTTACCCGAAAGGCTTGCAGTACACAGCATTACCTTGAATAAGGAAGGGCTTGTGGGCAGGGTTCTTAGCATTTAGTTGATTGAGTATCTGCATCTGGGTAATGAAGGAGCGACCACTTTCCTGGCAAGCGGCTCAGCTGGGGACAACTATGCCAGTAATTTACGTGAAGTTGATGGGGTAGGTCTCAGACCCTTTGCTGAGTGAAAAGGCTGCTTGTTTTGGTTGGGGCTAGGACTGTATATATAGCGGGTGGAGGCCTTCTCTGGGGAGTGCATGGTGCCCTGATGATCTACATCCAGTAAACCACATGCTGTTTTTCTGCACTCAGACACAGTAAAGGGCTTTTTGTCAGTAGGCTTCTTGAGTTAATTCCCGTCTCCCCCTCTCCATCTTAAGTAGGTGTTCTCTTTTTAAAGGCCTTCCTTTGATGCGTTATTCTAGCTTTGGGTCCTTGTAATAGTCTGAGAATTTTTTTTTTTTTTTGGAGTAAAAGTCTTTAAGTCTCTTGGTTGCTGAGGGCTTGGTTGAGATGGAAAAAAAATCGGCCCTTGTCCTCTGCACTCCAGCCGTTCCTCTGCTAGATGCCCGCCCACATTTTCTCGTCCTTTATCCTGCCTCTACTCAGACTCTCTTTTCTGGGCAACAGGCTTGCAGTGTTTCGTCTTCTTAGTTAGGGTGCAGCTCTCTTTTTCATGCTGCCTTTTCTGAAAAGTCCTCGAAGGCCTCGTGGTATTCCAGAGAAATCTATTACGTTGTCCTGTCTCCTGGTCTTCAAGATGGTTGAGTTTTGGCTCTTCAGGCTTCAGTTCACTGAACCAAACTTCTCACCAGTTTGAGCCTATTACTCTTTGACTATCCTTTTGAAATTCCCTTAGGATGTCGGGAGTGTGGACGAGTGCAAGTTGGGGGAGACCAGCAGTTGTTAACCTTTGGAGTGTCCCTCTAAGAATCTGTGAAAAGCTCCCCAGAAAAAACAACCAGAAAGATCTGTTTAATGATCTGGGGAAGTAATCACAGGAGACTCTCCCTCCTCCCATCTCACAACAGACAACCACAAAGAAGTGTTGGGGAGACTTGCGATAGTGTGGCCAGTCGGTGTAGTGCTGCCTGTGAACAGCATCCCGGGTCCTGGGGGTGTGTGATTATTGTTGTTCTTTGGTTGCTGAGTCGTCTCCAACTTTTTGTGACCCTATGGACTGTAGCCCACCAGGCTCATCTGTCCATAGGATTTCCAAGGAAGAATACTGGAGGCGGTTGCCATTTCCTTCTCCAGGGGATCTTTCCAACCCAGGAATCGAAGCCAAGTCTCCTGCATTGGCAGGCGGATTCTTTACCACTGAATCACTAGGGAAGCCCAGGGGCATGTGATTAAGAGAAAGCAAATGGTGATCTTTGGAAAGCATCTCTTTTAGAGGTCTGCATTTGGGCAAACCAAGGAAGAGGCAAAGATGTATTTGCTTTTCAGAAGATGTGGATCTGGGAAAACTGTGCAAAAAAAGAAAAAGAAAAAAGCATGCCCATAGCCTACAAAACCCTATTTTGAAAAATATGGTTCAGAGTATGTTCAGCTAACAGTGTCTTTGTCTGTTCAGTCCACTGTAACTTTTCACTTTAAATTTGATGCCTTCAGCTAAGAAGAGAAGAGGGCACTGGTGAAACAACGATACAAAGGCACCAAAATGCAATCGAGGTTATGCTGAGAACAAATTCAATGTGACTTAGGAAAAGGCCAAAGAGAAGAGCATTTTCATTAGGCAATCAGATCTGACCCAAGTCACCAACTGGGTGTGTTTGTTTCTTTTTATAGTCAAGGACTCAAGCCTCTGATGACTGATTCTGGGAATGTAGGGGATTCACGTGGACAAAATGATAGCACTGCAGATATGGGAAGTGTGGTTCATCCATCATGGGGTGAACAAACCTTGTTTCTTTTCACTTACTGGAAATATAGAGAACTGGTTTAATTCTTCTCAGATCATTTTTTAAAAAGCTAGAACAACAGTCTCAGTTAGAATTAAGGGGTCACCAATTTCTTTGCCCTTGAATCCTTGCAGAGTCCTTATATTTTTGGTGAGGGAGTGTTTCAAAGGACTCAAGTCAAAGGACTGTTTTCACCTGATATGATGCTTAACGACAAGATCAAGGCAGCATTGATCTTGAGGTCTGGGATAAATTAAGAGGGGTTTGAAGCCAATCCAACAGAGGATTATAGAACCCTGCACTATCAAGCATGCAAATATCAAACATATTGAGGTCCTACTTAGTCAATAATTAAGTGCTGTGGTTATTTTAGACCAAGCTTCTATCATTGCATTCTTCTCCATTATGTCCCACGGACAATGTTATTTCAATCCAGGAAGCAACAGCTCTGCCTTTGTTGTTGTCTTTCTAGGTAGCAGTTGAAGCCAGATGGACTGAAAGTCCAAACCAATGTGTTATGAAGTTGTTCTATAACTGATTTTGGGGGAGTTGACTTACCATACCACTCATCAACCCAAGCAAAAGCCTGTCTATGTCCAATCAGAAGAATATCTCGAACCACCTAAAAAAGCAAAAGAAGGAAGTTGACAGAATACCAGGTTTGATTAAAATGATCTGGGAAAGGAATGGTTTCCAGTTCTAGGAAACCTGACAGTTACGAATTTCTCCATCCCTCTGTCCAGATGTGATGACAATTAGAGGGAGGCACACTTACTCTCAGCCCTTTCCCATGGTGTACATACACTCGCTGTAAATTAATCTCTTTATCTTACTTGAAAGTTAGGCTGGAAGCTGTTCAAAATAATGACAACGATTTGGCAGTCACACAACAGTGACTGGAATGAGTCTCCAGGGCTGACACCCTTTTCTCTTCATTTATCTTTACCTAAAACAGGTTCTACTTTCCATTTGTGGAAGGGTGCATCTCACAGGCGCCAGAAGGTCATAAATGTTGGAAATCAAGCACATTTGTTTGGATAGAAAATCACTTCCAAGACCAAAGCACTTAAAACTCTCTCTTCTCTAGTGAAGTATCCTATATATTGGTAATTAAAAAAAAATAATGGAAGGTGTGGGATTCAAGATAAGTAGATATCTTTCTAAGCTTGGCTTTCATGTATTAGAAGTCACAGGAGGAAGCAGTTTAGTCAGCTATTATGTTAACTATTATTGAAAGTCATGAAATAAGAGACCTGAACCAGAGTAGAACATAATGGGAATGATGAACTTGACTGGAGATGAAAGGAATGAAATTATTTCTTATGGTGACACATAATGGCAATAGAAGATTAAGAAAAGTAATTGCAAAGAGTTTGTGTGTTATACCATTTATGTGCTTTTATTTCATGGAATTCTTTTTTTGGCCTTCTATCACTATAAATACAGCATGCCTTTTTACCTTTCTAAGATACTCAGTACTCTCCTTCCAACATTTCTTTCCTCCTGATAAACAAATCTAGCAATTGTCAAAAACCTCTTGTAGAAGGTTTGAGCATGTTTCAAGAAATGAAGGATTTTAATTCAGTGAATTTGCAGAAACAAGGGAAGCCTTCGTAATGAAGTGTTTATTATTCCAGGCCTATGGATATCTAGTGAGGCTTTTATGATTTGGAAGGAGGAAACATATAATGAAACTAAGAAACAACATTAAGCCATGCACACTTGAGTGCTGAGTGTGTCAAATTCATGGAATTAAAAGAACAGCATTGAGGCGTCAGTAAATACGCCCTATTGCATTAAGCACAACACAGCTGTCTGCTGGAAACAAGAATCCAATAATGTGCTAATGGCTCACTTTCGAACATTTTTTTCCCGTTAACTGTGAATAGATTCTTCAAAAACTAAAGGTGTTCAGAGAAAGGCATCCCTGGCACTTGAAACCCACGCAAATAAGAGCCTCAGATTCTCATTAGTGGCTCATGTGCCACAGCAGGTGTGTTTTGGGGGTGTTGATGACACCTCATTATATTTGGAAACGGGCAATGGGAATGCCTATTGCTAGAGCGTAATTCTTACAGGTATTTTAAAGAAACGGATTCTCAAAACTAGAAAAGAAACACAATGACCCCTGTGGCAATCTAAATGTTTTGTGAGAAGATGAGATAATGAAACATACTATGGTAGGGGCCCCAGTAAGAGGAGATCATTTGGGTTTTTTTTTTTAAAAAAGGTGGGATGTTGTAGGAAGGCAAGAATATGCTGCCAGAGACAGACACAGAGCTGAGGCTGGAAAATATTTACTCTGGGAGCCTGGACTTTCTTCCTTCTTAATAACTGGGACACAGCAGGAAAACAGCAGGTCCCAGAACTTGATTTCTATGTGTGCCACTTGGCTCTCACCCCTGGCTGGGCAAAAACGGATTCTGGAGCTCAGCAGATTAGTACATTTCTCTGTCTCAAATTTGCTTCAGGCCCTGCTATTATCAGGAAAGCAAGTTCAATCTATTTCTTGGACCCAAATTCAAGATTTACACATTTTACATTCAATTGGTTCCCCAAGCTCAGTAGACAAATCCATCTAAGTAACAAACAGCTCAGTGCATTAAGGTTAAATTCCAGTGCCCCCAAAAGAATTTCAGAAAGCTATTCTTTATCAGTTTTTAAATGGAAAAATAAACAGATATCCAGCCTATCTGGAATGTAGAGACAACTTGGATAGTACTTATTCTTATGAAAATAGGAGTTACAAAGGGCAATGTTCAGCACTGCATTTCCAATTAATTTCCATGAGGATAAGAGTTATGTTCAGTTCGGTTCAGTAGCTCAGTTGTGTCTGACTCTGCGACCCCATGAACTGTAGCATGCCAGGCCTCTCTGTCCATCACCAACTCCTGGAGTTTACCCAAACTCATGTCCATAGAGTCGGTGATGCCATCCAACCTTCTCATCCTCTGTCATCCCCTTCTCCTCCTGCCCTCAATCTTTCCTAGCATCAGAGTCTTTTCGAATGAGTCAGCTCTTCCCATCAGGTGGCCAAAGTCTTGGAGTTTCAGCTTCAACATCAGTCCTTCCAATGAACACCCAGGACTGATCTCCTTTAGGATGGACTGGTTGGATCTCCTTGCAGTCCAAGGGACTTTCAAGAGTCTTCTTCAACACCACAGTTCAAAAGCATCAATTCTTCAGTGCTCAGCCTTCTTTATAGTCCAACTCTCACATCCATACATGACTACTGGAAGAGTTATGTTAGAAGCACCCAATAAACTTATATCATCACTAAATGGGTTCCTGCTACAAAATTAACATGTTTAGCCAAAGGAGGTATACAACTAAAACCTGTGTTTTGAGCTTGTCCATAATTCTTTGGTAACAGAGTTATTAAAAGGGCAGAAATGCTGGGGTACATCATCTAATGGGACCCCTGGGGTTTCTTCTGCCTCTTGGGGCATCTTTTACTTCAGGTGTCTACATTTGCAGGATCTTTTGAGCGAGGATTATCCTTGGGGGGACAGTGCACACAGATAAACCCTGTGCCTCTGCCTGGAACCTGAGTGCCCAAGTACCAAGTACAAGAACCTCTCTCTGGAACTAGGATAGCCTGAGAGAACCATACTTTGAGAGCCCAACTTCCTGAGCATACTCACCCAATAGACATGGAAGTCACAAAATGAGAGATGAAGTGCAAGATATCTGTTAGTAGAAGAAAGTTAAACAGTAGGCAAAATTCATTTTAATGGAAACAGGGTTTTCTAGATGCAGGTAACTTGTGTTGGTTCAGTGCTTATACATCTGTTGGGCATTGGGCACTCCGGCTCACAACAAAGACAGTTACTGTGCCCACAGCCCAGGAACTGCCAACCATTCACTTACCTTGTGTACAAATTGTTCCACTCTGGTTTGAAGCCCCCAGACCTCGAACTTCACGGTCACCAGCTTGTAGGAACACATGATGGGCTGATGATTGTCTCTCCAGCCTTCCCTTAACTGTCCCCGTCCTGTCTTCTCTGACTTGAAGTGTTTAGGATCCTGGAGGAAAAAATATATCAAAGAAATGATAACTTAAAAGTTCAACCATCATTTTTATGAAATAAATGAATACAGAAAGCTAAGTGAAAGAAACCAGTGAGTGCTTCTGGGGAGGGAAGGGGTGGTGATCTCGAGTGTGGCTATGTAGCATATTTGAATCTTCAGCACCAACTATGCCATNTCAAAGAAATGATAACTTAAAAGTTCAACCATCATTTTTATGAAATAAATGAATACAGAAAGCTAAGTGAAAGAAACCAGTGAGTGCTTCTGGGGAGGGAAGGGGTGGTGATCTCGAGTGTGGCTATGTAGCATATTTGAATCTTCAGCACCAACTATGCCATGCTATCACCTGAACCAACCCAGGAACTGCCATTTAAATTATAGGTATAGACCTGGGAAGATTATGATGATAACGTTATATATGAAAAAGGCATAAGCATAGAGTTTGGTCCATAGCAAGTGCTCAACTGATGTTGGCCATTATTGTACTTCCCAAGGCAGTCAGTGAAGCCTCTGATGCTCAGCCCTACAGTCCAGGGAAGAGACAGCAAGGTCTTTCCAAAGCACCCTGGAATTGCTGGTAAAAATTCTGATGTTTAAGACGGTGGGACTATTTCCTGCCTGACTTGTGTTCTTACACCACAAAATGCCAGCAGGAACAAAGAGAGGAGACCAATAAATCAAGAGAATATCACGAGATTATAGGAGATAATCTCCAAAGATGGCCCCCATTCACTCCCTCCCTCACTGTGCCTGCGTGCTGTTCCTCTCACCAAGTTGTGGAGGCTACTTCCCCTCCTCAAGAATCTAGACTGGTCTGTGACTTGCTTTGACCAAAAGAATGTGGCAGAGAGGCACTGTGTCAGTTTGGGTCTTTAAGAGAAGCTGGAAACCAGAAGTCTGCCACAAGGCAAAATGTCTTGTTTGATTATCCTGAGACCATCACGGAGTGAGGAAACCCAAGCCAAGCCTGCCACATGGAGGGCCACGTGGAGAGAGGGCTCACCCATTCTGGCTGAGAAGCCAGGCACACGAGCGATACAGCCATCTTTAATATTTCAGCTCAAGCCTATACCATGAGGAACAGGAGATCCTGTCCAGCTAAGCCCAGGTGAGATGGCAGAATTGTGAGAACTACCACACTGTTGTTTTAAATCACTAAATTCTGTTTTCCTGAATGGCTAGTCAGTCATCCTATTACTGGCTTATATATTCCTTCTTTTCTTCTCCACACCATGCGGCTTGTGAGATCTTAATTTCCCAACCAGAGATTGAACCCAGGCAGTGAAGCACAGAGGCCTAACCACTGGACCACCAGGGAATTCCCATAAGCTGCTAAATTCTGGAACGAACTGTTACTTAGCAAAAGAACAAAACAGAAACATCATGTGGATTCCAAGCAGATGTAATAACTGGATCTCCAAAGACAAAAGGGAAGGAATGCTGCTTTGTTCTTTGCCAGCACTCTCCAAAAGTTCGTACCATTAGCTACATCCACAAAAACTACACACGAGGAAATGCACAGCTGCCAGGCCATTCCTGCAACTTAAAATACAAAAGCTGGAGTTAAACAGGGGAAGCTGGTTTCTTTCCCCGTCTGCCCTTTGACTTTCCCACAAGAGGAACATGATGGTGAATAATGAGCTCACCAACAACTATCTTGAGGCTCAAAAGACATGGCTGCCACATTGTGGCCGGTCAGAATATACAAAGGCAAACCCTCATGAACCTGAGCGACGGTTGTCCTACTCCAGGTGGCAACTGGGTAAACAATGGATAGTTGCAGAGCCAGCAAGCAGTTGAAAGCAAGAGGCCAAAGCTCCTGGCAACCCAGACATGTAAGGAACAAAGGACCCGCAAACAAAGCAAGTGTGGCTGCGGCCTGAGCTGCCTTCATCTGTCTCAGGTCCCGTGCAGTGGGCCAGGAAAGGCCTGCAGGTGGCGGCCCCTGGGTCAGCTGGGTGCACCCCACACTCGCCTTCCCAGCACGAGTACCTGATTCACAGACTAGCCCCAGCTTGTTCCTTCCGCTGACCACTGCGCAACTTGAAACGATACCTATTGTAGAATCTTCATGTAGATACCAGACATCTCAAGAATGAAATAAGGTTCTGCAATATTAAATGTGAAACACTGGTAGACTGCATTTCCAAAGTCGTTAAAACTCGTGGGGCCTCACGGCAAACTCCGGATCTAAGAAAGACTAGACAAGTACTGTCTGCAGAGTGAAAACTACGGAGACGCTTAAATTTGTGAGTGGTTCCTTTTCCTCATGGAACTACAAAAGTGTAAAATGATATCAGGCTATTATGAAATAAAGCTTTGGGAAAAGATTAGAAGAGCGTATTGTATTTTCAAGATGCAGAATGGGATTTTTCAGTTGGAAGTGGTAATTTGACTTCATACCCTTGGTTTTATGGATAAGGATACTGAGGCCTCAAATAAAGAAATGTTTTTTGTCCTTAAACCATAGGCGCTTGGTAACAGGTTTGGGACAAGAATACTAGCCTCCCCTAGTTCTAGCCCAATGTTCTTTCCACTACATTTAGTTTTAATATTAAACAGAAAAAGGGTGTTTTTGTTATAGCCAGATGCCAAAGAAGCAATTAACAACTGGGCTTTTTATGGCAACAGTGTGTTGATTTTTTGAGAATCTGGTGTCATATCCACAGCTGCTGATTTCATCTAGTAAATCTCATACATGGCCTATAATTAGGGATTCACTTTCAAAGAGCTAGAGGGAAGTAAGGGAGAAGGATTTATCAGAGGACTCCATTAATTCAAAACTCAAGATCAGAAATGAACATCCAGCTGAATGCCTCTGGATGACAAGAAGCAAAATAAATAAATATACAAATAAAAACTTTTAAAATCCAACCCAACCACTAGGTCTTATTTGAAGTATTCTGATCACTGCAAATGTCCCCCTTTACAGTCTACCCTTCCCCCTCTATTCATTTTCCCTTCCTTTTCCCCAAGTACTCATTTCTCTTGAAATCATTACCTTCAAATCTCATTCTCTCACTTGGGTTTGTGAACATAAATATCTAAACTGTCCCATTCATACAGCAGTTGACCTTTCTTACAACTTAAAAATTTTTTTATTTTTAAAATTTCTAGTTTCTTTCTTTGACTATAGTATTTTGTATTCTGATTGTATTTAGTATCATACAGTATAGTATTTCATATAGTATTTTGATTCTGATTCAAGCTCAGTTATATCATTTATTTTTAATAAAGTAACTGGATTGTTTTATGTCTTAAACTTTGATTTCCAGGTTTTCTTATTTTTAAATAAAATTTATAAACCTCTGACTTCATCTTGATGCTGAAAAGTTGGCCTCTGTGCAACAGTGCTGAATCAAATCTTGCAGATAGTTTTGGGTGAAGCAGAAAAGAACAGTTTTATTGCTTTGCTAGGCAGACGGGAGCAAAGTGGGCTTGTGCCTCAAAAATTGTGAGTGTCTAACCTGGGAGGATTTGGTGAGGAGTTTTATAGCAATGCTTTAAGGGTGGACATGCAATAAGGATAGGGTGTATGCAGAGCCCATAGTCCTTTAATCTGACCTTAAATGGTCCCCTGATGAGTTTCTTTGGTTCCTTTAATCTGGCCTCAGGTGGTCTCCTCTCTTGTTGTTGCATCCCCTCCCTTCCCTGACTGTCATTGTTCAGTTGCTCAGTCATGTCCGACTCTTTGTGACTCCATGGTCTGCAGCACGCAAGGCTTCCCTGTCCGTCACCATCTCCTGGAGCTTGCTCAAATTCATGTTCATTGAGTCGGTGATGTGACCCAACCATCTTGTCCACTGTCGTCTCCTTCTCCTCCTGCCTTCAATCTTGCCCAGGATCAGGGTCTTTTCCAGTGAGTCAGCTCTTCACATCAGGTGGCCAAAAATGTATTGAGCTTCAGCTTCAGCATTAGTCCTTCCAATGAATATTTAGGATTGATTTCCTTTAGGATTGATTGCTTCCCCATCTATTGGCCATGAAGTGACAGGACTAGCTGCTATCATCTTTGCTTTTTTTTTTTGAATGATTTGCAATGGTTAGAATCTGTCCTTTGGGATTCAGGGAAGGTCATGGAGGTTGGAGTCTATTCCTTACGCACAAGAAAAGGGGACAGAAAAAGGCCCCCCAAACCACGGATCTCCTGGAGCCAAGAGGAGCTAGAAGAGGCAAGAAAGGGTTTTCTCCTAGAGCCCCACTGTCACTAAGAACTTCTGCTGTCCAGAACCGTGAGAGAAACCGTGGAGGATGAGGAGGAAGGTTACATCCCCATTGCCTCTGATCAAATTTGTCTTGGGTGGGGTCCCTGCATCCAGCATTTCAGAAGCTTCCCAGGTGCCGAGTCTAAGCACTTCTCTAAGGTACAAGTGTCATCTGTGCTCCAGACAAGGAGCCTGAAGTTCAAGATAACAGCTGACGCATCCAGTCTAGGACTCAAGCTCAGGTCAAACCGACTCCCAGACCTGGGCTCCCTGCACCTAGACTATGAAGATTCTCGTCTGAAATTCTGGCACAATCTGTCAGAGGGGAACTGGGGTCTCCTCATCTGCATGAAGGTGTTAACACTAACTCCGCTGTGGGACTGCTGCAGGGCTCGTCTAAGCACTTCTCTAAGGTACAAGTGTCATCTGTGCTCCAGACAAGGAGCCTGAAGTTCAGAGATAACAGCTGACGCATCCAGTCTAGGACTCAAGCTCAGGTCAAACCGACTCCCAGACCTGGGCTCTCTGCACCTAGACTATGAAGATTCTCGTCTGAAATTCTGGCATAATCTGTCAGAGGGGAACTGGGGTCTCCTCATCTGCATGAAGGTGTTAACACTAACTCCGCTGTGGGACTGCTGCAGGGCTTAAGCGGGATAATGTCGGGAGTGCACAGCCCAGTACCCAACAGGTGACACAGGAGACACAGGGGAGGTCCCAGCGTGATAAGAAGCACATGCTACTGAAGCATCCTCGAGAGACACCACGATTCAATTTCCTCAAATCTCGTGAAGCTCCTCAGAAGAAAGGAAGCAGGAATATCTTAAGCGCTGTACGATTACTTCACTGTTATCCTTTGGTTGAGTGTATAGAAAAATGATTGCCAAAAAACATGGCTGTCCACCATCATGCTGGTGTCTTTGTGCCAGTGAGAGGCAGTCGGGCATTTCCATTTTCTGGAAGCTGTTGCCCACCAGTGTCCATAACGATGGTGGTGGAAGAAATCCCAAGAAAAGAGTTTTTGCTTATTGAATGCTTATGACTAGGTTCTGGGCCAAGGACAAATGGGTCTTCAATATTAGAATCATTTCCTTTCCCTCTTTCTCTTATGTTTCAGGAACAAAGTTGATAAAGCAGAGAGCAAGGTAGACTGCCCCACTGTAGGCTGCTCCCTTAGAGGAATGGATTGTACTGATGGCACCAGGTTCTGAAACTACATGAGGGCACACACAGGAGATGGTCTATCCAAGCTGGGAGCTTCCCTGGCAGGTGGACACCCTCGGCGGCTATCTCCCCATGTCGAGATGGGCCAGCCTTGCATCAGACAATCTGAGCATCCTCGGGGTTATTAATAGCTTTCCTCCTGAAGAGCTGAGAGCTACACAGAGATAAATGCAATCTTTTCCTTTCAGTAATCTTCCCAGCTAGCGTGGAGCTTGTTTCCCTAACGGGGAACCCAGCTATAAGTAAGTTTGCTAAGGTGGCCGTTTAAAGTACCACAAATGGGCTGGCTTGAACAGCAGAAATGTACTCTCTCAGGATTCTGGAGGCCAGAGGTCTGAGATCGAGGTGTTGGTGAGGTCGGTTCCCACTGGGGGCTGTGAAGAGGAATCCGTCTTGCCCCTCTGTGCTAGCTCTGGTGATTTGGTTTGCTGAGAATTTTGGTGTTTCTTGACTTGCAGATGTATACTCTGGTCACATGGTGTTCACCCCATGCGTCTCCACACCATCTTCCTTCTGTGCACGTCTGTTGTCTCTGCATCTAAACTGCCCCCTTTCCTAAGGACACAGTCATATTGGATTATGCACACCGAACCTCACTTTCACTTGATTACCTCTGTAAAGACCCTATTTCCACATAAGGTCACACTCTCAGGTATTGAGGGTCAGGACTTCAACATATCTCTTTTGGAGGGCACCCAGGTCAACCCTAACACCAAGTCACAGAGGTTTTCACAAGGGAAATCTAGGTTCCCCTCTGACTCCTCCATAGCATGTTCATCTACTCGGTCAATGCTCTTGCTTTGAAGACTCCGCCCTGCAGTTGGCTAGCTGGGAAGGCGCCAGTCTGCAAGTTCCTCTGGCTGGGGGCTTCTAAATTCATCCACAGCAAGAGCTCTGGCTCTGAATCTCATCGGTGCTCCCTAGGCCTGGCAGATGGCAAATTGGATGCTTGTTGTTAAAGCCCATCTGTATGGAGGGAGCTGAGCTGGTGCCAGGGCTTCTCCCCGGGGCCAGATGGACCATACTGGCCACCCTTCCTTCGGCGCGGGCGCATCTTTAGAAGGGTTCCTCCTTCCTCACCCCAGAGGTCGGTCACACCTTCGGGTTTCATCTATCTTGCACTTGGACAAAGCAGAACAAAGATGACGCCAAGGGCTTTGATTAGTGCAGCCGACGTGAAACTGTGTCCCTGCATTTGTCAGGATCTGTCTCATACCTGGGAGGTGCAAGGAGAAACCCGCAGGAGGTCTCAGCCTGGATGGAGCACAGCTTGCATCTCCAAGGCAATATTATTGGCCGACATTCACTGAGATATAAAGTCTCTGTGATTAATTACTCTTTCAATCTGAACCACAAAGGACTATAGCCAACAGGGGCTTGCCCTGTTAATTGAAATTAGAAGTCTTTGATAAATGTTAAATGAAAAAGGGCTAAGCAGTCACTGGCTAGGAAATGCTACATTATGTAACTACAATGCTCAGCCCTCAGGTAAGGATGAACTAACCCATCTGAAAGACATCAGATTTTTTTCCTGCATTTGGGAACTTTTCTTGAAGACTCCAAGGTGGTGTTATTTTCATTCCCCTTTAATGAATGCCCCTATCGATCAGGTTAAGATTTAGCCCCTAATTTGGACCGTTTCTTTTGCACAGCTTGCAGGATCTTAGTTCCCCCACCAGGGATTGAACCCCAGGCTCTTGGTAGTGAAAGCGTGGAGTTCTAACCACTGGACTGCCAGGGGATTCCCTGGACCAACATTTCTTGAACTTGAATCCTAAAAGGGATGCACAGAAAAATTAAAGAGTTTTCAAAGAAGTTAGTCCCCAAAGATCACATATTAAAGGATTCTATTCATATGAAGTGTCCAGAACAGGGAAATCCAGAGACAGGAAAATTAGTGACTGCCTAGGGCTGGGTTGGGATTGAGGGTAAGAGAGTAGGGGGTGTGATACCTACAGCATACAGGGTTTCTTTATTGGGCTGGGGAACATGTTTACAATTCGATTGTGATGATGGTTACCCACATCTGTGAAAAGACTAAAATCTACTGAATTCTATACTTTAAATGGGTGAATTGTATGGTACATGAGCTGGATCTCATAAAGGTATTAAAATAAAAAAAAAAAAAAAAAACAGAACTAAGGAGCTTTCAGTGCACTTGAAAATTGACCGAAAACTTTACCGAAAGGTCACCTGCTATGCATCAGTTTAAAAAAATAAAACCCTAAATGCAAATTGTGGCCAGAAGCAGCCACTTCTTGCTTTGTTAGCAGTTAATACCTAAAGTGCTATTTTTAAAGCATTTGCTCTTGGCACTAGCGCGTACCACACACACAGAGTGATTTGTGCTAGTCCTCCGCAGAGCGACTGTCTTAAAGGAACTTGACTCAGAAGGTGTGTCTGACATGCAGAAAGGCGGAGAAAAAGGTGGCTGTGGTGGTGGGGGGAGTGTTTTGGTGGGTGTTCTGAGCCCTTCTCGGTTCTAATTCAGGGCCAGAAAAACTCAAGACTCTCTACTTGAAGAAGAGGAAGTGTGAGAATGGAAAATTTGAGCAAACCACAAAACCACTGAGTAGTCAAAGGCCTCTAGCCTTGAGGGTGACGCCTTTTAGGGGCTATGGAAAAGATGGAGGCAAAAGAGAACCCTGAGAGAGGTGGTCAGGAGAAAGTGGAGGATGGAAGGAGGGAAAAGTCACGAAACTAGCTAATGCTCATCAAATACTTGCTGGGAACCAGAGTCTGGATCCAGCACTTTGGGTACACTCTCTTATTTAATCTTTGTGATAGAAGAAATATATGTGAGGTGACTCAGGGTGCGGTCCCTAGATCCCTCAGGATAGGGCTGGGTCTCAGAAAGATTGTTTAGTCGGCTGTCCTCTGGGGTGGGGAGAAGAGAGAGGCTGGCGACTGAAATGTACAAATGCTTGACAATGAGATCTGGAGAGCTTCCGGGCTGGTGAACACATCTCTGTGCCGGGGCCGCGGGTGGTGGGGGGCATGCCTGGAGAGGGCATGCAAGCTTGTACCCGCCTCCCTTATACTTGCCCTATGCATTTTTATCCATGTGGCTGCTCCTGAACTGCACTCTTTCTGAAAAAACGAGTAAATGTAGATCAACTGTTTTCCTGAGTTCTGTGAGCCTTTCCAGCAAATTCTTGAATGTGAGGATACTGTGGGAGGAAGGGAAAAATAGCCATAATGTGGTGGCCTTGGGCTTGTGACTGGCATCTGAAGTGCAAGTGGTCTTGTAGGACTGAGTCCTTGAACTTGTGCTATATGACGCTAAAGAAAGGAAGTGTCAGAACTGAATTATTGACACCTGGTTGGTATCAGAGAATTGGAGAATTTGTGGGTCTCAGAGCAAACAGAAATTCCCTCACTACAAAACCTCTCAAGTAGTATGCTCTTATCTTCATTTTGTATAATGTCCAAAAGAATGCCCCCTTCCTATTTTCAGACCCACTCTCCACAGCTCTAACTTAGCGTCCTTGCCACAGGCTCCTTCCACAAGCCTCCTCCTTCAGAAATCTCCAGATGGGAAGCAGGCACCAATCAGTCTCTATGTTCCCCTACGAACTTCTAGGGCCACTTTGCAGCCTTGCCCAGACTCATGAGATGGCAGAGTTGCGTGTGGATCTGCAGGTCCCCAACTTGGCAAATAGCCTTTTTTTTTTCCACCAGATACTCCATGAGGTCACAAAGAGTCAGACATGACTGAGTGACTTTCACTTTCACTCCAATTTCTGTAATTAATTCTCTTGGAATACTCCCTTCACATGGCTTTGGGGTTAGGCAAGCATACCCCAAATGATTCTGAGAATTCCCCTCCCCCATCTCCAAACACGGACTGGGAATGGGGGAGAGATGGAAGACAGAGGCAAGAGGCCATGGCAAGAGGGCCCGCTGAGCCACCTGGGCCAGTCCTGGGGTACCTGACCTCACTGATGAGCAGCTGCTGGGGAATGTGGAATTACAACTTCTCCTTGTCCCCAGCTTTGGGCCTGGTTTCCAATTCCAGAGCAACAAGAGATGGCTCCCTATTAATCTGTTATACAAAGCTAATCTGCTCCTTCAGGCAGAGATGATTTTTTATGTATAAGATCACCTCTAATCAAAACCAGTAAAGTAAGGGCCCACCAGGAGAGGATCCCCTGCCTTACTACATGTGACAGTGAGAGGCCAGGCACCAGCTCTCCTAATAGCCTGGAAGCCAAGCTCTTCCCAGAAAGGAGTGCCATTAGGACCTGGTTCTGTTGGCAGACTTTGAGCTGGGACTGCATGTTGTGGACTGTCCGCGCTCACTCTGATCTTAGCTGTGCTCTCTGGACACTCGGTATGAAACATAACTAAGCATATCATCTATCCATACTGAGGAGACACAATTTGGCCCATAGATAGCATAAGTTCCTGAAATCAAAAGCTGATAAAAGACTAACAAATATTCTTGATGAGTTGCAACATGGCAACAGTGACCAGCACTGGATTCACTGTCCCTGAATCTAAGCTTGCTCTTCATATACGGTATTATTTTGGGAAACCTGGACCTCCAACTTGTTGAACAGAAACTGGGGTAGAGATAGTCAATAAGCTCTGTATTTGGAGGCAATAAAAGGTTCCCATTTTTAAAGCTGGAATAGATTTCAAACTTATTTTAGCTTTGGAACTCATTTTGTTTTTCAAAATATAATATTATTTAGGGGACTGCCCTAGTGGTCCAGGGGTTAAGAATATGCCTTCCAATGCAGGGGATGTGGGTTCGATCCCTGGTTGGGGAACTAATATCCCACACGTTGTGGGGCAACCAAGCTCATACACTGCAACTTCAGAGCCCATGGGCTCTGGAGCCCACACACGACAACTAGTGAGATGCCCGCACGCTGCAACTAAGACCGGAGGCAACCAAAACTAATAACTACCTAAGTAAAAAACTACAAGCTGCAGCTTATAAAAAACTCTATTTGGAATCCCAATATATAAAGCAGGTAAACATGAAGAGTGGATTCTTTGTACTATTTCAACCTTCATTATTTGAATTCCCCGGTGGCTCAGATGGTAAAGAATCTGCCTGGAACGCGGGAGACCCAGATTCGACCCCTGGGTCGGGAAGATCCCCAGAAGGGAATGGCAACCCACTCCAGTACTCTTGCCTGGAGAATCCCATGGATAGCGCAGCCTGGCGGGCTACAGTCCAGGAGGTCGCAGAGTTGGACACGACTGAGTGCCCCCCACTTTCACTTTCATGTCATTGCTTACTGGGCTTGAGAAGCACCTCTGTGGGGCCCTAGGTTCTGTGGAGCAGAACTGAATGGGGGACCAGAAGACCTGTGGAATGAGACACCCATGGGGGAATTTCTGATTCAGCAACTACTACCTGTGTGAACCTGGGCAAATTACTTAACTACAGGACTGCTGTGGGGATGATAAAAATAAGAAGAGGAATGCTGCCCAAATTGGAAGTTGGTGGGTGTTTGCTTTAGGGGCTATGCCTTTTGTCGTTAATGGGCTCCTGTATTATTCAATCGTGGGATGGCCAGGTTTTGTTTTTTTCCAGACAAGGTTTGCTTCAATCATTATTATTTACCTATAAGATGGGGAGTCAACTTTCATGAGATCATTAAAGCTAAAGAGGGGGACTTCTCTGGTGGTCCAGTGGCTAAGACTCCATGCTCCCAATGCAGGGGGCCCAGGTTTGATCCCTCGTCAGGGAAACTGATCCCATATGCCACAACTAAAGATCCTGAGTGATGCAACAAGACCTTGCATAGCCAAAATAAATAAATAAATATTAAAAAAAAAAAAAAAAGTTAAAGAGGGTAACCAAGGGACTGGAAAGGCCTTTCCTCTTACTTACTCTGTCTTTCCCAGAGATTCCCCATTCACTGGGTCGTTGAGATTCGGGGTTAGCGAATTACATTTCAGAAGGAAACAAATATTTAGAGTGTTTTTTAAAGACAGACAGCAGTGTCTGTACCTTCAGCTTTGCCTGAAGGAGCCAGTTTGGTGGGGCAGGAGAAGCACAATCTTTGAAATTTGAATCAAGGCTTCCTGAAACATTGGCAAGCTACTGAGACTTTCTGAGCCTCAGTTTACCTATCTGTAAAATGGAAACAATATCTATGCTATTTTGTAGTTAGCATTAAAGGATATAATTGAATAAAACAACTTAGCAAGGACTTTTCTTCTTCTCAAAAGTTAGTTCCTGTCCCTCTGAAGTCAGGTTTAGCAATTCGGTGAGAAATCTATTAAAACTTCTAAGGCCCAAGTTAATGAGCTGGTAATTTTATGTCTTTCTTTGGGTCCCTTAACAATAAAAGATGAAGACAAGCAACTTAATAGCACTTATTCTTTCCTGGATATTTTTGGAGCAGAAGCTGAACAGTTAGTTGTACTTGGAGTCTGCAAAAAAATTAGAAGTGGAGGAGGCAATCACTGGGTCAGGTCTTATTTCTCAAGGGAAAAAATACCACTTCCATCATCCCAATCACAGCTCTAGATTCTTAGAGCTAGCTGGGAAATGGCTAGGGCTAGACCTAGCCAGAGGATCTGATGGACACTGACTATTGTTTTTAATTAAAGAAAATAAATTTGGATGATCCGAAGATGGCCCCCAACTCAGAAGCAACTTAGGAGAAAACTGCACAAATATATATTATAAAAACACTACTGGCTGGCAAGGAAGGCATTGAGTATGACTCTACAGTTGACAGATGGGATCAGATTCTCAACAGATGGAATGAAATTCAAAGCCACTGACCCCTCCCTCGGTAAGGGAATGGGCAGTCTTCCAGGCTTACGTTGCTGTTTCCTTTTGCCTCTACAAAATTAAGTAACAATAAAACGCTTTTAAAATGTGAGCATGGTAAATGCATCTCTTCTAGGCAGAATTTCCTTGTCTTGAACGGATAATAGATGTGACAAGGTACTGGTTCCCTTGGTCCCTGGGTGAGAAGACTGGGCTTCCTGACCCTGCAGGTGGTCCTCTGTGATGAGGAACTCCCTGACATGCCAGTCAAAACTGATCATTTTCTATGTGCATCATGCCATGAAAAAGGCTGGGATGCTCTGCTCAGAGGCTTTCTTCCCCCCTAAACCTGGTGCATTTATCCTTGTTTCCCATCTTACTGCATCTGGTTAGGTAGGTCCAGAGAGGGTTCTGGGTATCTACATTTTTTGGAAACTCCTAAGGGGATTTTAACCTGATTTGGGAACTCTGCTCTAAGGATCAAGAAGTTCTGGTGTTTTAATAAGACAAAAAAAATAGCAGGGGCTGAGGTAGGTGACCCAAGTTCTGAGCAAAGTGTGGGTTTAATGTCTGCTTTCTTGAAAGTACACAGGGAGGTTCTCCATGAGATGGGACTGAGGAAGAGCTTGGTTGCATCTGTTCACTTTTGGCTGAAAGCCTTGGGCCCTTTGGACCCTGCTTCCTTCTTTTAAAGTCTTAACTCTTCTTCTTCTAAAATACACTTGGGGACTTCCCTGGTGGTTCAGTGGCTAAGAATCCACCTGCCAATGCGGGGGGCATGGGTTTGATCTCTGGTCCAGGAAGATTCCGCATGCTGCAACTACTGAAGACTTCACACCTTAGAGTCCATGCTCTGCAACAAGAGACGCCACCACAATGAGAAGCCCATGCACTGCGACCAGAGAGAGTAGCCCCTGCTCGCTGCAGCTAGAGAAAGCTCACGTGCAGCAACAAAGACCCAGTGCAGCCATAATTCATTAATTAAAAAATTAAGTAACATACACCTGGTAAAAGGCTTATGGAAATCAGCTGATAAAATGCTCAAACTCCCTTGGGAAGCATCCTGGACTCCAGGGCCACAGAGTATCCTAATTCGGCACAACGAACAGTAAATGTAACCTCTTAAGTTTCTTAGGGGGTGAACTATCAGAGGCACATGCCAATCTGAATTCAGGTTGGCAGAAGTAATAATAACAGAAGTAATAATAACACATTTAAAAAAAGTCTCAGCTGTACAAATGGCTCTATTTTCTGAAGGATCTTGCTATACATGCAGCAAACTCTGTCATCTTATGAACTGGAGTGACTGACATCAACTCTCTGCTTCTTTTCTCCATTCATGTCAACAGGTAAAAAGCAACATGCAAACTGATGTCCACAGCCCCACTCATGGCAGCCACTTTCCAAAGACACTTGGTTTCTGCTGAGCAACCACACCAGCAACACATCTGCAGATCTTAACGCCAGCATCAAAACAGGGAGAAGGGAACATTTATTAAATGTTACCTATGTGCCAGGACTGGGCATGTTAATGCCGTGCTTTTCACATCATCTCACTGCATCTCATCTCATCTCTCCATCCATCCACTCATTTGAATGGAAGAAGAGATTCAAAATGGAAAATCAGTGGTGCTGATGAAGCCCAATGGCTGTGATCACCTGGGAGGCCTCCCTAAGTGCATACCCGCTGATACAACAATTTCACTTTTAGAAAGTATTCTACATAAATATTAGAAATATACCAAAAAAATATAGCATGAGGATGTTGCTGTAGTACTGTAACAGCGAAAGAATGGAAACACTCTGAATGTCCATCAAACAGAGTATGGCATAATTATATACTGGCACATTATACAGTTGTTACAAAGCCTTCCAGGGAGATGTGTGCTGCCCCAGAAAGACAGAAACCTTATATCATTAATGAGAAAATGAATGTTGCAAAGTTGCATCCTATGAGCTCAATTTTATAAAACAGTGTTATGTTTAAGTATGAACACCACAAATACCAACTTCAACAACATCTAACTCTGTGATTAGGACACAGGACATTTGCTTTTCTGATGTTACACATTTATGTCATGTTGGGCTTTTTTTTTTTTTTTTTGGGCCACACCCTGCAACTTGTGGGATTTTAGTTCCCTGACCAGGGATCGAACCTGTACCCCCTGCACTGGAAGCACGGGGTCTTAACTGGGACTGTCAAGAAAATCCTGAACTTTTTTTTTTTTTTAAACAAGGATCATGAATTATTTTGTGAACAGATAAACAATAAGAGTAGACACTGTTTAAAGGCCCAGTTCAGATTTCACTACTCCTATAAAGTTCCCCTTGACCACTTCTGTTTATGGGGCTGCCCCCTTCTTAATTCATGCAGTAATGGCAGAGCCGAGGGATTTTCAGGGAGTGAATCCCATATGGTGAGAAGGCCTTTCTCCTGCTGCCTGAGGCTAGGCTGTCATTTAGCCTATGCTGTCAGCCTTTATCCTCCCAACCAGATCACGGGCTTCTCAAAGGTGAGGGTGTCCTACTTTTCATTGATTGTGTCAACACCCAAGGTCTCACATTGCATCTTCACAAAGGATATGTTCTCGAAGATCATGGGAATGGCAGACTTCTCTGCAGCCTTGCTGGGACCAAGCCTTCCTGGCTAAGGTGATGGGATCACCACTCCCACACACAAAGGGAGCCACTCAGATATCATCGAAGCCTCCCACTGGGTGGGATAACCTTTGCTTTTCCAGTGCCATCCACCTAGATTAATGAACAGGACATCATCCAAGTTGCCAAAGGGAGGGCAGGGGGAAGGAAAGGCAGTTGCCCAGCAGATGACTCACTGTCCTGCACGATCAGGAGGGCCTTTGTGATGACAATATGGTCAACACGTTGTTCTCCTCCTGGGACCACTGGAGGCATCTGTGTTGTCACCTAGGCTTTGGACGAAGCAGGTTAAAAGAAGCTCCACTGAAGAATGTTCTTTTTCCCAGGGCTTTCCTTCTCATCTACTGCTCTGGCCACGTTCAGAGGCCTCCACAAGCTTTCGTCTCTAATGGAACTGGCCTTATGGAGACCCTGTGATGCAGCAGCTCTGGGGGACCCTTACCCCGACCCTCTCCTTGCAGACTTCCTGCCCCAGCTTTGGTGGCTGTCATCAGGGAGCACTTTGGCGGCAGGGGCTTTGCCCCACACCAGCGAGGGCAGCCAGCTCTTATTCTCCCAGAGGCGCCCAGCACTGGTAAATTGGAGCCCATCACCAAACAGCTGTGTTATAGTCTCAGAAAGAAACAGATGGACAGAGGGAAAACGGAAAAAATGATAACAACAACACGACAACAAACTGAACTGCACCATGCACCCCAGCGGGAGGCAGCTGTGTTAAATCTGGCCTTTTGGAGATAATTGAAAGTTCTGACCACCCTCAGCCACCAAGATATAGACTGACATGAAAGTATTTTTAATTTGAGGGAGCAGAGTTATTTGAAAGAAGCACTTTGTACTGAAGGGTACAGCTGTGTATGACAATATTTGCTCATTTCATCTCTTTGTTCCCTTTCTGGGGGTCTATTGTGCTCAGCAAAAAGCATTTAATGCCTCACCCTTGACAGTTATTGGAAAAGTTAGACATATCTCTGTTGCCTTCTCTCTCCCTTAAGAGACAACCCAGCAGGTATTTACATCGGTGAGACCAATGAACTGGCTGCCAAGGATTTCTTCCTTCAGAAAAACTCTAACCCAGGGGGCTGGAGTCTGAGTTCCAAAGAGTCCCTCAGTCAACCAACTCAAAGGGAAAGCTCTAAATCAAATCCTGCCTAAGACTTCCTGTACCCTCCTACCTCCAATTATACCAGGGCTGCTTGCTTCTCAGATGGTCTCACATTCTTCTTCACTGATACCCAAGTTTAAAACACTGAGTTCCTTTAATTTCTCCACTAGAATTACTGTGCTCTTTATCACTGGTAAAATGGAGACTTCTTTTATATCTTTCAAAAGGAAGGAGAAATTTCCTTTTTCTATTAAAAAAAAAAAGAAGATCAAGTTCAAACGGTGGTGGAGACTGGTGAGATTATGGCCTTTGTAGCCTCAGTGCCTAGCACAGAACCTGGCACACAGTCAGCACTTAATAAATGGAAATGAGGGACTTCCCTGATGGCCCAGTGGTTAGGGCTCTGTGCTTCCAATGCAGCGGGCTTGGATTTGACCTCTGGTTGGGGGAAACTAAGATTCCTGCATGCCAAGGGACAAGGCCAAAAAAATAAAAAGTCAAATCAAATCAAACTAAAAACGATTGCAGTGAATCGAGGAGAAAGAGGGTTGGATTTGAGCCAACACAAAAGCCTCTGAGTCAGAGCTCCCTAAGCCTGATTTTTGGAGATTGTCTAGACTCGACCAATCCTGGAGGCTGGTTGTTGAGATTTGCTCCCTCGTCCCAAACGGCCAGCTCAGCTTATCAGGCGTGGGCTCACTGGCCGTGTCCTCTGAGCGCGTGCTATGACTTATCATCTCCAGTTCCTCCTTCCTGGGCTGGGATCTTCACCTTGAAATCTTGGCAGAGCATCAGAGGGATGGACATCTTGGCAGAGGAAAGAACCCACGTGTCAACCACATAACAAGTACAACCTGCTCAGATGTTGGCTTCGCTTCGTCTTTGCTGCTTGGGTGGTGCGGAAGTGACTTGATCCAAAGAGTTTTATGATTCTAATGGGCTCAGGGCCTTGGCGGGGCTGCGTGGAGACTCACGGAGGTGCCCTCTGTGCCTGAGAAGTCACACTGATTTTTTTTAACAATGCAGCGCTGCCCTGAAAAGTCCTGCTACATGTAGGAGAGCAAAAAACTTGAGATTGAGAGGCTCTTGGGAGCTGCAGCTCAGGCCCCTGATGTGGCTGGGAAACAGTGGCAAAATGAAAATAAAGACAGTACTGGGCTGGGCTCTCAGCGGACTCTGAGTCTCGAGTTCTGCTAAAACTCTGGTCAGTGCGGGCTCTTATGCCACCAGACAGAGGGCACCCCGTGGAAAATTTCCAGCTCCAGTCACCTTAATGAGAGAGGCATTCTTGTCTCTCATGTGGTTTGGAGGTTTCCAGGGACAAATGGAAAAAGGAAAGAAAATACTTCAACCCCCTGCTTAGTCCTGGGTGGCAGTGTGTGTGTGTGTGTGTGTGTGTGAGAGAGAGACACACACGAGAGCTGAGTGGTGACCCAGATAACCCTGCTCTGAAAGGATAAACCTCAAAAATCTTAGAACAAATTGAGTCCACCAGCATTTCAGCCTTCTCTGCAGAAAATGTGTTTCCTATTTATGATGCTGACATAGTCAACTTATAAAGATGGATTGGAAGAAAAAGCTCATAAAGCCATAGACTTCAGATTAAAAAAAAAAAATATATATATATATATATGGAACTGATGCACAACTGTTAGCTTAATGGCTACAAATGCATTTTCTTTGATAGCACTAATTCTGAGATTGTCACTGCTGCTCATGCTGCTGCTGCTGCTGCTGAGTCGCTTCAGTCGTGTCCGACTCTGTGCGACCCCACAGATGGCAGCCCATTGGGCTCCCCCATCCCTGGGATTCTCCAGGCAAGAACACTGGAGTGGGTTGCCATTTCCTTCTCCAATGCATGAAAGTGAAAAGTGAAAAGTGAAAGTGAATTCGCTCAGTCGTGTCTGACTCAGCGACCCCATGGACGGCAGCCCACCAGGATCCTCTGTCCATGGGAGTTTCCAGGCAAGAGTACTGGAGTGGGATGCCATTGCCTTCTCCTGTCACTGCTAGAAGAAAAAAAATAAAGCCCATGGCTTTCACTCATTCATTCAACAACTGTTCCGTGAGCAGCTGCTATGCACTGGTGCTATCCTATCTGCTGGGGCACAGTGATAAAGAAGACAGCCCTTGTTTTTGTGGAGCTAGCATTATCTAGAAACCACAGACCCAAACTCTTGCTCCAATGGGTAGGGAGTGGGGTGCCCAGGAAGCCCACAGAGTAGAAGTCACGTTTGATGGAACACTGAACACTAATGACTAGAAGATTTCCACCTGAGAGGCACAGAGGTGGTGAGGGTCAGAAAGGGGAGAAGGCAGAGGTCCATACTAAGGGATGGAGCTTTTAAGCAGAAAACAACAAGGTTTGATTTCATTTTATAAGGAAACTCTTGTGGCAGGGAGAAGGATGTTAATTATTTACAGTGTACAGAGGAGAAATTTGTTTGGATATGGTTTGACTTCTAAACCATACTGAACCAGGGTTCAGTTTCCCTCATTCTCAGTTCAGTTCAGTTGCTCAGTCGTGTCCGACTCTTTGCGACCTCATGGACTGCAGCACGCCAGGC
>SJYT01070713.1:43593-55734 GCA_006410635.1 Cephalophus harveyi | reverse complement strand
TCCAGCCCAGCGTTTCTCATGATGTACTCTGCATATAAGTTAAATAAGCAGGGTGACAATATACAGCCTTGACGTACTCCTTTTTCTATTTGGAACCAGTATGTTATTTCTCCCATTTTGAGGGTTGTCTTTTCACCTTGCTTATAGTTTCCTTTGCTGTGCAAAATCTTTTAAGTTCAATCAGGTCTCTCTTGTTTACTTTTGTTTTTTTTTCCCCATTACTCTAGGAGGTGGGTCAGAGAAGATCTTGCTTAGATTTATGTCATTGAGTGTTGGGCCTATGTTTTCCTCTAAGAGTTTTATAGTTTCTGATCTTACATTTAGGTCTTTAATCCATTTTGAGTTTATCCTTGTGTATGATGTTATGACCCAGCAATCCCACTCCTAGACATATACCCTGAGGAAACCACAATTGAAAAAGACACATGTATCCCATTGTTCATTGTAGCACTATTTACAATAGCTAGAACATGGAAGCAACCTAGATGTCCATCAGCAGATGAATGGATAATGAAATTGTGGTACATATACACAATGGAATATTACTCAGCCAAAAAGAGGAATGGCTTTGAGTCAGTTCTAATAAGGTGGATGAACCTAGAACCTATTATTCAGAGTGAAGTAAGTCAGAAAGAGAAAGATAAATATCATATTCTAATGCATATATATGGAATCTAGAAAAATGGTACTGAAAAATTTACCTACAGGGCAGCAGTGGAGAAACATAGAGAATAGACTTATGGACATGAGGAGAGGGGAGGAGAGGGTGAGCTGTATGGAGAGAGTAACATGGAAACTTACGTTACCATATGTAAAATAGATGGCCAACAGGAATTTGCTGTATGGCTAAGAAACTCAAACAGGGGCTCTGGATCAACCTAGAGGGGTGGGATGGGGAGGGAGATTGGAGGCAAGTTCAAAAGGGAGGGGATATATGTATACCTATAGATGATTCACCCTGAGGTTTGACAGAAAACAACAAAATTCTATAAAGCAATTATCCTTCAATAAAAAGATTTTAAAAATTGACAATATGTAACTGGTAACATCACAGTTGCTTGAAGCTTTTGTTCAAAAACAAGACCAGCGCCTTCTCTAGTCTCTTCTTTGTGTGGGTTGTAGACCCTTCAGCCAGCCAGTGGAGGCTCCAGCCTTGAGCTGAAGACCCATCTTGAAGGCATCTTAAAGACCAGCGAAGGCATTCACTGGTTCCTCTTGGCACCTTATCTGAATAAGTAGTGTCCTTCAGCAGAATTTCCCCATGTCCAAGTTATTTAAATATTGTTAAATAGTAATAATCTTGTAGGCCCATTTCTCACTGCATATATTTTTGTTATGGTTGTGTTGGAGCCTTTCAGGTATTCATGTTCATGTTTCCATTAAGTTATAAGCACCCCAAAGGCCAGGCTGATCTTCACTGTGTCTTTATGAAACCCTGCATTCACAGCAGCACATCTGATAGAAAAGTGGCTGGTGGTAAAGAGCCTTCTGCTGCTGAGTTAGACCTGAAGCAGGTCCCAGAGGGTTGGATGTGGGTGGTTGTCAGGTGATGGAGATGTTGTGCTATTGAAGCTCACTGAGTTCTTGCGTGTGTTGTGTGTGTGTGCAGGTCTGTGCTTGGTGTCTTTCCTTATTTGGAATTTCCTTTCCTTTCTTTGCTATGGAGAGATGTTACTTATCCTTCGAGGCCCTCTTCCAGTGCTACCAAGTCTCTGAAGCTCTTCTTCTTCTCCTTTCCTGGTGGAATTAACAATCCCATCTTTTCTGCTCCCCAGAACTTCTCTCCTTTTTTGTTACAGCACAGACATTGTCTTCCAGGGTGCCTTTCTGCCTTCCCTACCTGACTGTGACCTCCTTGAGGAGATAGATGGTTTATATCTGACTCATTTCAGGTCTTCCCTAGCCAAAGTTGCACATTCTCCAAGTTACTTCTTGAAATGAGATGAGTGGTTGACTTCCTAATCGAAGCCTTCTTCTCCATTTGTACTTTGAGTAGGATCTGCCTGTGTTCTAAGTGCAAAAGGCCTGTAGAGAACCACTTGTTTCCTGGCCACCACCGCACACCCCTGCCCCCATGCCCACTACTGCTGCTGCTAAGGAAAGTTGGGCTGTGTTCTCTAAAGCTAATCACTCACATCTGTCCCCTCAGGAGTAAGACCGCTGCTCTCACAGACAAGAGGATCAGGACCATGAGTGAAGTCATAACTGGCATCAGAACAGTAAAAATGAATCCTTGGGAAAAGTCATTTATAGACCTTATTACCAGATTGAGAAGGTAAGTTTATATATATAGATATCACTCCATATTTTCATGCTTTATTTCCTATTCTACTGGATGCTTTAAATGTCTTACCAAAGAAGTATTTAAGTTCACCAATACTTACTATTCACTGCATTGTTCACATGTTACAGGAAGGTTAAGGAGAATGGTGGAGACATCATTTAACCTGCTCTTTCATTTACCATATTCTCAAAGGAAAAAATACATATGCTTCTTAGTTGTATAGAAATGAAATTCTGAGTAGTAGTAGTATCGAATCTCAATAAGCAATGTCTTTAAGATAGTATTTGAGACAATGACTTTCAAATTAAGATTGTAATTTATGATGATGGCCCAGAAATGGGGAGATTATAGAGACTGGTGTACCTATATCGAGCTGAAATATATGAATCACTATTCTCTTTTATTTATTTATTTTTTATTGAAGGAAAATTGCCTTACAGAATTTTGCTGTTTTCTGTCAAGCCTCAACATGAATCAGCCATAGGTATACAAATATCCCTTCCCTTTCGAACTTCCCTCCCATTTCTCTTTATTCTTCGTTGTTGTGTTTAGTCAGTTGTATCCAACTCTTTGTGACCCGCAGGACTGTAGCTCATCAGGATCCTCTGTCCATGGAATTTCCCAGGCAGAAATATTGGAGGGGTTGCCAATTCCTTCTTCAGAGGATCTTCCTGACCCAGAGATTGAACCCGTGTTCCTGCATTGCAGGTAGATTCTTTACCACTAACAAATTCATGAATCACTATTATTCATTTCAAATGGAGCTATGAAAATACTGTTCCTATTGTTTTATGTTTGTAGACCATTTTTCCATCTTTTATTTAAATAATCTTGTCACCTCTGACTTTGCACCTTTCTGGAGACTCCCCCAACCCTTCACCCCACCCCTGCTGCTGGGAATACACTCCCATGTTCCTTCTTCTCTGGCCTCCTCCAAGCCTGACTGACTCCAGCTCATCTTCTCAAGGTCCACGTGTGTGTGACTTGCCCTGACTCCACTGCTCTGGGTTACACGCCTCTGCTCTGAGCTCCCATGGGAGCTGTGCTGACCGTCTCTGTCTGTTGTCTCCCAATTTTGTGGTTGCTAATTCTCTTCCTCCACAGGTTCATGAGCCCCTGGAGGGGACAGGCTGTGTCTTTCTATGAGGAGCCCAGTACAGGACTTGTGACTATGAATGTTTGTTGAATGAATGTTCAAACCCAGTCTGATTGACCAAGAATGTATGAAAGAGTGACTTTAATCCTCCCCTTGAAAGAGTGAAGTGATGATGAAATCTGTGGTCCTGGTGTCGGGGCAGACCCCTGGGTGTGCACTATGCTAATGTCTTGGTGATGTGAGGGATGGTTTATTTTAATCTGTGTCTACTCCCTAGATAAAGGCCACTCACACAGGGCACTGAATTCATGTCTTGTGCGTTGATGCTTCTTTTAAATCTTATGTCCTATTTTCTTTTCTAGGAAGGAAATTTCCCAGATTCTGAGAAGTTCCTACCTTAGAGGAATGAATTTGGCCTCATTTTTCACTGTGAGCAAGATCATGATTTTTGTCACCTTCATCACCAATGAGCTCCTTGACAACCGGATCACAGGCAGCCCGGTGTTTGTGGTGGTGACGCTATTCGAGGCTCTGCAGTTTTCAAGCACCCTCTACTTCCCCATGGCCGTCGAGAAGGTGTCAGAGGCCGTCGTCAGCATTCAAAGAATCAAGGTTTAGTGAAAAATAACTTTTTTAAGTTATAGGCAGATTGGACCTAAAATACTTCCTTTATGTGGTGTCACTGTGTGCCAGTCAGGTGAGATTTAACTCTTTCAGTGCCAAGCTGGCAGTCTTTTCAAAGTGTATGATTTCCGTTTTCTTTGGTAAAGTGTGTTAAAAGTATCATAAGATCCCTGAATGGGAAAGACTAGAGATTTATTCAAGAAAATTAGAGATACCAAGGGAACATTTCATGCAATGATGGGCTCAAAAAAGGACAGAAATTGTATGGATCTAACAGAAGCAGAAGATATTAAGAGGTAGCAAGAATATACAGAAGAACTGTGCAAAAAAGATCTTCATGACCCAGATAATCATGATGGGGTGATCACTCACCTAGAGCCAGACGTCCTGGAATGTGAAGTCAACTGGGCTTTAGGAAACATCACTAGAAACAAAGCTAGTGGAGGTGATGGAATTCCAGTTGAGCTATTTCAAATCCTGAAAGATGATGCTGTGAAAGTGCTGAACTCAATATGCCAACAAATTTGGAAAACTCAGCAGTGGCCACAGGCCTGGAAAAGCTCAGGTTTCATTTCAATCCCAAAGAAAGGCAATGCCAAAGAATGCTCAAACTACTGAACAATTGCACTCATCTCACACGCTCAAAATTCTCCAAGCCAGGCTTCAACAGTACATGAACCATGAACTTCCAGATGTTCAAGCTGGTTTTAGAAAAGGCAGAGGAACCAGAGGTCAAATTGCCAACATCTGCTGGATCATCAAAAAAGCAAGAAAGTTCCAGAAAAACATCTAATTTTTGCTTTATTGACAATGCCAAAGCCTTTGACTGTGTGAATCACAATAAACTGTGGAAAATTCTGAAAGAGATGGGAATACCAGACCACCTAACCTGCCTCTTGAGAAATCTGTATGCAGGTCAGGAAGCAACAGTTAGAACTGGACATTGAAAAACAGACTGGTTCCAAATGGGAAAAGGAGTATGTCAAGGCTATATATTGTCAGCCTGCTTATTTAACTTATATGCAGTGTACATCATGCGAAATGCTGGGCTGGAAGAAACACAAGCTGGAATCAAGATTGCTGGGGAGAAATATCAATAACCTCAGATATGCAGATGATACCACCCTTATGGGCAGAAAGTGAAGAAGAACTAAAGAGCCTCTTGATGAAAGTAAAAGAGGAGAATGAGAAAGTTGGCTTAAAGCTTAACATTCAGAAAGCTAAGATAATGGGCATCCAGTTCCATCACTTCATGGCAAATAGATGGGAAACAGTGGAAACAGTGGCAGACTTTATTTTTGGGGGCTCCAAAATCACTGCAGATGGTAACTGCAGTCATGAAATAAAAAGATGCTTACTCCTTGAAAGAAAAGTTATGACCAACCTAGCAAAATGTTAGAAAGCAGAGACATTACTTTGCCAACAAAGGTCCATCTAGTCAAGGCTATGGTTTTTCCAGTAGTCATGTATGGATATAAGAGTTGGACTATAAAGAAAGTGGAGCACTTAAGAATCGATTCATTTGAACTGTGGTGTTGGAGAAGACTCTTGAGAGTCCCTTGTACAGCAAAGAGATCCAACCAGTCCATCCTAATGGAGATCAGTTCTGAGTGTTCATTGGAAGGACTGATGTTGAAGCTGAAACTCCAATACTTTGGCCACCTGATGTGAAGAGTTGACTCATTTGAAAAGACCCTGTTGGGAAACATTGAAGGCAGGAGGAGAAGGGAATGACAGAGGACGAGCTGGTTGGATGGCATCACCGACTCAATGGACATGAACTTGGGTAAACTCTGGAAGTTGCTGATGGACAGGAAGGCCTGGCATGTTGCAGTCCATGGGGTCGCAAAGAGTCGGACATGACTGAGTGCCTGAACTGAACTGAAGATCCATGCTCGTATAGCTGTAGTAGTATTAATAGCAGCAACACAGGCCCTTGCCACACAAGGGCATGTTATGTTTAGTGATAGCTGCAGGATGATTCAAATGTCTAAACGCAGAGATGCAAACAAATTGCATCTCCTTTGCTGACTGGAATGTATAGGCAGTGACTGTGCACAGGCCTTGGGTGACTTGGATTCCTCTCTGGTCTGGGAGGGGAGGAACTTGCTAAGAAGTCCTGTTCCCTGGGCATGAAGCGTGGCCTCAGATTCACTTATTTCTCTGTGTTTAAAACTGGATTCTTTCCACCAAAAATGTTTTATTGTTGATTTCTGATCTCTATATTTTTGTTCCTGTTCTTCTTTTACTTAGTGTCTAAGCCTCTCTAGCTGCCCTCATCCTTTCAAATGTGTGATTCCCACCATGCCTGTTGTCTCCTTTTTAAAACTAACTATCCCTAAATAGTGAGGGGTAAATAATTTTTATCATGATGACAATGGCCTGGCACACAATAGGTGCTCAAGTATTTCTGTTTAAAATGAAGATTAAATCATCTCTGTGAAAATGAATGATTTACTATGACCTCATAAGCCCAAGAAGTCTATTTTTCTCTAAATGATGAAGGGGGGCCCATGGTCTTGTCACTGAATGACTCCCATAGGATTGTGAAAGATTTTAACTTCAAAGCGCTAAAACTTTTCGGTGACTTTTGCATCCAGTAAGATGTGTCTCTGAGGCTATATTGTTCACAAAGCAGCTTTAGGTTTTCCATTACCACCACTGGGAAGTCAGCCTTTTTGGCTGCAGTTCTGATGTGGAGACTTTCCTGCATGACCTGTTCTGGGTCTGCACGTCATGGCTCTAAAGGCCATTTAATTTCAGCTTTTCATCAGAATGAGTCCTGGAGAAAAATCCAGCAAGCACTTTGGGTGCTCTTTTTCTTTGAAAGTGGGAATTTCTGTTCTAATGTACACACACTGAGTGTTGATGTCTTGGTTACACACTTACGCTGAAATTGTATCTGATTCTGTGTAGATAAGATATATAACATATACATTACTCTCCATGGCCCTTGGTCTTTTTAATCAATAGAAATTGATATATGCCAGATGAGAAATTCAAGCAAGGTGTTTTGAGGCTTATGCTGCATCACAAAGTATGAAAACAAAAAACTGATGCCCTGTTGACTCTTTGAGAAGGGCGGGCTGGTTCCTTAAGTGGGGTGAGGGTAGGGAAGCTTTGATGGTTTGAGTTACAGGGGTGACTTGCGTGGTCTGCCCACCGTCTTGTAGGTGCCATGTGCCGAGATCATACACAGTTCCCTGCGTTTGCTCCCAGCAGCTCAGAAATGGCAGTTGGCTTGTGGTGTTTTTGTATCTTACTGTTTGTAATTGCCTTTCCACGCGTGCAGTTATGTTTAGTCCCTTACGATTTCTTTGTATTTTGTTGCTCAGGGAGATGTTTGTCCCTGTGCAAGTGCTCCCATAAAGGGCCCTGGGTCCCAGCCTGCCTCATAACATTTCTCTTGTTGCTGTGTCAGCTTTAACTATGTAAGGCTGTAGCCATGCTACAGTGGTTGGACTGATTTGAACAACCGTACAGTCTGATTGTGCGAGACTCAGTCTTAGCTGGAGTTGGGACTGTATAAGTGCATAAATGACATAGTGTCTCGCCTCTATGTGACTTGATATTCCTCTGGGGATTCAGAGGCAGGGAGGGCAGTGCCAGCTGGGGAGGTGCTGAGAGGGTTCCCAGAAAGGTTAGTATTTGAGATGGGCCAGAAGGAAGGATGGGGTCAGAACTCAGGGTGTCCGAGTAGGGGTCACCTGGTGAGTGTGGACTTAGGTGCTGGTCGATCACTGGGAGGTGTTAATTGTGGTGGACACTCTCGGAGGTGCTGTAGAGATCAAGAGGGAGTGGTGTGGTTCGGGTCAGTTTGGTGGTGTTGAGGAGAACTCAGGAAGGAATCAGAAAAAGAAAAGTGTCAGTATTTGAAATGATTAATTAGTGAGTGAGATTCTGAAATTATGTTGTTTTGAGAGGAAAGAAGAACTGGGAAAGAGATGAACTTTGGGAGAACGGATGAGAGCTGCTCTGTGGCTGCTGATGGAGAGGTGGTGTGGAGGGAGGACTCAGGCTGCAGTGGCTGAGAGCCTGCAGAGAAGTCCTCAGACCACTGTCCGTCTGTCCTGCCTCCTGCTGGACACGGGTTTGGTATGGACAGAAGGAGCTTTGCCCAGTGTCAGATTCTCCGTGAGCCTGCATGAGAGGAGGAGGGAATGAGAGGGCTCCTGCCAGCTAGTGTTTGAGAGAAATGCAAGGGTCCTGTCTTTCTTTTCCTGCACAAGCATTTTCACTCATGTTCATCGAGTCGGTGATGCCATCCAGCCATCTCATCTTCTGTTGTCCCCTTCTCCTCCTGCCCCCAATTCCTCCCAGCATCAGGGTCTTTTCCAATGAGGAGTTGACTTAGATGTATATATAGTATAATGATAGAATATTACATACTATATACTATTTACTATTTCTCAAGTGAAACAGTGAAGTCGCTCAGTCGTGTCTGACTCTCTGCGACCCCGTGGACTGTAGCCTACTAAGCTCCTCCGTCTGTGGGATTCTCCAGGCAAGAATACTGGAGTGGGTTGCCATTTCCTTCTCCAGGGGATCTTCCCAGCCCAGGGATCGAACCCGGGTTTCCCACATTGGAGACAGAAGCTTTAACCTCTGAGCCACCAGGGAAGCCCAAGACCTAATAAAATACAGTTATAAAATGATAGGTAGGCTGTATAAAATTTGTATTGCAAATTTAAGAGAAGCAATTGTTTTGTTTGTGCTTTCTTCTTTCAGTGTAAACAATCTATGGTTTGCCTTTTTCTGTAGAAATTTCTTTTACTTGATGAGACGTCACAGTGCTACCCTCACCTGCCATCAGATGGTAGAACAATTGTCGATGTGCAGGCATTTACAGCTTTTTGGGAAAAGGTAAGAAACCTTCCATTCCAAAATTGTGACTGCTAAAAGACTACTGTGACATAGATTTATTGGAGAATTTTGAGATTTTACACAAATACTGTAAAATGTGACTTTCTCATTTACTGAGAAAATGTTATAAAAATTCTCGGAATCAGGAATAAGGTTTACAATGAAAGGATATTAAGTATAAAATCAGCCTGAGGCATTTGACATGTTGCTCTTTTTCTCATTTTCAAGAGCACTTTCAATGTATTAGCATGTGTTGAGCTGCTGCTGCTAAGTCGCTTCAGTCGTGTCCGACTCTGTGTGACCCCATAGACGGCAGCCCACCAGGCTCCCCCGTCCCTGGGATTCTCCAGGCAAGAACACTGGAGTGGGTTGCCATTTCCTTCTCCAATGCATGAAAGTGAAAAGTGAAAGTGAAGTTGCTCAGTTGTGCCCGACTCTTCGTGACCCCATGGACTGCAGCCTACCAGGCTCCTCCATCCATGGGATTTTCCAGGCAAGAGTACTGGAGTGGGGTGCCATCGCCTTCTCCGGTGTTGAGCTTAAAGTATGTAAATTCTTCTTTTAATTTTTAGTTTATTTTTCATTATGTTTTATTATAGAGTATTAAATATAATTCCCTGTGCTATACAATAGGATCACCGTCAACAAAAGATATAGAACATGAATACATCTTTTCTTGAAAAGTGAAAGCTGCTCAATCGTGTCTGACTCTTTGTGACCCCATGGATTATACAGTTCATGATTATCTCTAGGGCAGAGTATTGGAGTGGGTAGCCTTTCCCTTCTCCAGGAGATCTTCCCTAGATCTTGGGAAGATCTAGGTTCATGGATCGAAACTAGGTCTCCCACATTGCAGGCAGATTCTTTGCCAGTTGAGCCAGAAAAGCCAGATCTAATATTCTGGGCTGAGTGTGAAGTGTCAGTGGCTTCAGCTATGTCTGAGTCTTTGTGACCCCATGTACTATAGCCCACCAGGTGCCTCTGTCCATGGGAATGGATACCCACTCCAGTATTTCTGTTCTTGTTGTTCAGTAGCTCAGTAGTGTCCAGCTCTTTGCAACTCCAAGAACTGCAGCATGCCAGACTTCCCTGTCCTTCACCATTCTCCCGGAGCTTGTTCAAACTCATATCCATCTAGTTAGTGATGCCATGCAACCATCTCATCCTCTGTCATCCCATTCTCCTCCTACTTTCAATCTTTCCCAGCATCAGGGTCTTTTCCAATGAGTCAGCTCTTTGCATCAGGTGGCCAAAGTATTGGAGCTTCAGCTTCAGCATCAGTCCTTCCAATGAATATTCAAGATTGATTTCCTTTAGGATTGACTGGTTTGATTTCTTGCTGTCCAAGGGACTCTCAAGAGTCTTCTCCAACACCAAAGTTCAAAAGCATCGATTCTTCTGCACTCAGCCTTCTTCACAGTGCAACTCTCACATCCATACATGACCAGTGGAAAAACCATAGCTTTGACTATATGGACCTTTGTTGGCAAAGTAATGTTTCTGCTTTTCAATACACAGTTTAGGTTTGTCATAGCTTTTCTTTCAAGGAGCAAGTATTTTTAATTTTATGGCTGCAGTCACTGTCAGAAGTGATTTTGGAGCACAAGAAAATAAAATCTGTCACTCTGTCCACTTCCTCCCTTTCTATTTGCCATGAGGCGATGAAACCAGATGTCATGATCTTAGATTTTAGAATGTTGAGTTTTAAGTCAGCTTTTTCACTCTTCTCTCTCACTTCCATCAAGAGGCTCTTTAGTTCCTCTTCACTTTATGCCATTAGAGTGGTATCACCTGCATGTTTGAGATTGTTGATATTCTGTCAGAATTCTAGATTCCATTCTGTGTTTCATCTGGCCTGGCATTTTGCATCATGTAGTCTGCATAAAAGTTAAATTAGCAGGGTGACAATATATAGCTCTGATGTACTCCTTTCCCAATTTGGAACCTGTCTGGTTTTCCATGTGTCATTCTAACTGTTTCCTCTTGACCTGCAAACAGGTTTCTCAGGTGACAGGTAACATGATCTGGTATTCCAATCTCCTTAAAAATTTTTCACAGTTGTTGTGATCCACACAGTTAAAGGCTTTAGCATAGTCAATGAAGCAGAAGTAGATGTTTCTCTGGAGTTCTCTTGCTTTTTCTGTGATCCAACAAATGTCAGCAATTTGCTCTCTGGTTCCTCTGTCTTTTCTAAACCCAGCTTATACATCTAGAAATTCTCTGTTCATGTACTGCTGAAGCCTAGCTTGGATTTTGAACATTACTTTGCTAGCAGGTAAAATGAGCGCAATTGTGTGGTAGTTGGAATGTTCCAGGACACAGTATCTTAAAACAGGAAAGAGAAAAATGTGGATTATATTTTGCATATAAATTATGTTGACTATTGTTATCTTTTCCCCTTTGTAAAACAATTTGTGTTACTTTTTAAAAAGGGTTCAGTTCAGATCAGTCACTCAGTCGTGTCCGAATCTTTGGGACCCCATGAATCGCAGAACGCCAGGGCTCCCTGTCCGCCACCAACCCCCGGAGTTCACTAAAACTCATGTCCATCAACTCGGTGATGCTATCCAGTCATCTTATCCTCTGTCATCCCCTTCTCCTCCTGCCCCCAATCCCTCCCAGCATCAGAGTCTTCTCCAATGAGTCAACTCTTCGCATGAGGTGGCCAAAGTACTGGAGTTTCAGCTTTAGCATCATTCCTTCCAAAGAACACCCAGGACTGATCTCTTTTAGAATGGACTGGTTGGATCTCCCTGCTGTCCAAGGGACTCTCAAGAGTCTTCTCCAACACCACAGTTCAAAAGCATCAATTCTTCGCTGCTCAGCTTTCCATAGTCCAACTCTCATATCCATACATGACTACTGAAAAAACCATAGCCTTGACTAGATGGACCTTTGTTGGCAAAGTAATGTCTATGCTTTTGAAAATACTATCTAGGTTGGACATAACTTTCCTTCCAAGGAGTAAGCGTCTTTTAATTTCATAGCTGCAATAACCATCTGCCGTGATTTTGGAGCCCCCAAAAATAAAGTCTGCCACTGCTTCCACTGTTTCCCCATCTATTTCCCATGAAGTGATGGGACCAGATGCCATGATCTTCGTTTTCTGAATGTTGAGCTTTAAGCCAACTTTTCCGCTCTCCTCTTTTACTTTCATCAAGAGGCTTTTTAGTTCCTCTTCACTTTCTGCCATAAGGGTGGTGTCATCTGCATATCTGAGGTTATTGATATTTCTCCCAGCAATCTTGATTCCAGCTTGTGCTTCTTCCAGCCC
>SJYT01070713.1:0-41808 GCA_006410635.1 Cephalophus harveyi | reverse complement strand
TTGTTGACCATGATGGCTACTCCATTTCTTCTGAGGGATTCCTGCCCAGAGTAGTAGATATAATGGCCATCTGAGTTAAATTCACCCATTCCAGTCCATTTTAGTTTGCTGATTCCTAGAATGTCGACGTTCACTCTTGCCATCTCCTGTTTGACCGCTTCTAATTTGCTTTGATTTATGCCCTGACATTCCAGGTTCCTATGCAGTATTGCTCTTTACAGCATGGGACTTTGCTTCTATCACCAGTCACATCCACAACTGGGTACTGTTTTCGCTTTGGCTCCATCCCTTCATTCTTTCTGGAGTTATTTCTCCACTGATCTCCAGTAGCATATTGGGCACCTAATGACCTGGGGAGTTCCTCTTTTGGTATCCTATCATTTTGCCTTTTCATACTGTTCATGGGGTTCTCAAGGCAAGAATACTGAAGTGGTTTGCCATTCCCTTCTCCAATGGACCACATTCCGTCAGACCTCTCCACCATGACCCGCCCATCTTGGGTTGCCCCACAGGGCGTGGCTTAGTTTCATTGAGTTAGACAAGGCTGTGGTCCATGTGATTAGACTGACTAGTTTTCTGTGAGTATGGTTTCAGTGTGTCTGCCCTCTGATGCCCTCTCACGACACCTACTGTCTTACTTGTGTTTCTCTTACCTTGGGCGTGGGGTATCACGGCTGCTCCAGCAAAGTGCAACCACTGCTCCTTACCTTGGATGAGGGGTATCTCCTCACTGCCACCCCTCCTGATGTTGAACATGTAGTAGTTCCTCTCAGCCCTCCTGCATTGGCACAGCCACCACTCCTTGGACATGGGGTAGCTCCAAATCAGGCTGTCCTGATAGCTCAGTTGGTAAAGAATCTGCCTGCAATGCAGGAGTCCCCAGTTCGATTCCTGGGTCAGGAACATCTCCTGGAGAAGGGATAGGCTACCCACTCCAGTGTTCTTGGGATTCCCTTGTGGCTCAGCTGGTAAAGAATTCGGCTGCAATGGGAGAGACCTGAGTTCGATCCCTTGGTTGGGATGATTGCCTGGAGAAGGGAAGGTATTCTTGCCTGGAGAATTAAAATGGGTACATTTTTATAAATTTTAATTTGTAGGCATCAGAGATCCCAACCCTACAAGGCCTTTCACTTACTGTCAGACCTGGTGAACTGTTAGCTGTGGTTGGACCTGTGGGTGCAGGAAAGGTAAGTTGTGATGCCTTTTGTCAGCTTGATGCAACTCCACAGCCTCTGTTCAATCCTCAGAGTGGAACCCAGAGCTGAGTGTGACTCAGTTTGAATTGAATGTGTCTAGAACAGTGTTTCTCTAGGTGTGTTCCATGGAACACCCATTTTACAAGGAGATTTCGTGGCAAATAAATCAGGATAAATGCATATTGTCTTTTCCTTCTTGGTGCCTCACATGGCCCAAGTTGTGAATTGCTTGTGGGGAATTTGGATGTCTCAGTGAAGGAAATTATTTATGTAACAGCTGTTCAGGATGGACAGAGACAATGAGGACTCCTTTTCATCTTGTGGTCCCTCCAGAAAGTCTGGAGGTCATAAAGCTCTTCCCAGAAACTTTGAGTATTTCCTCCTGTGACTTGATGTGATCCTGTCGGTGCATATGCAGTGAATGTGCAGCCACGTGCTGGAGATAAAGATACAGGTGTGAGCAAGACCCCGACTCTCTGCCTTTCAGAGGCAGTCAGGTTCTGGGGCAAGACACACATGCAGACATATTATTTCAGCCCAGTGTCGTGAGTGCCCTGATGGTGTGGATACATACACGCCACGTCTGAGTGATGTTGAAGATCTGAAGGAAATGTGCACATGCACAACAAACAGTAAAACAACAAGAAACAGCAAACAAACAACAAAATACAGAAATCTAAATGTGGGTGTGGGGCTCCCTGCTGGCTCAGTGGTAAAAGAGTCCACCTGCCGCTGCAGGAGACACAGGCTTGATCCCTGGTCTGGGAAGATTCCCACATGTGGAGCAACTAAGCCCGTGCACCATGACTGTTGGGCCTGTGCTCTGGAGCCTGGGAGCTGCAACTGCTGAGCCCACGGGCTGCAGCTGCTGAAGCCTGCCCACTAGAGCCTGTGCTCCTCAACAAGAAAACCCCCGTGCACTGCAATGAAGGCCCAGTGCAAACAAAAATAAATAAAATTAGAACTGTGGTACAGCAGAAACCAACACAATATTGTAAACAATAAATGAAAAATAAATAAAAGAACTCAAGATAAATAAAATTATTTTTTTAAATGTGGGACGTGTGCACCAAAGGGTGCTGATTTCCTCTATGATGCACTTTTACTCTGCCGAGTAAAAGTGGTCACTGGTCACTTCAGAGTTCTTTCAGTTAATCATCTTTTGATATATTCACACATAGCTTTTCAAGGCTGGAGAAGGCAATGGCACCCCACTCCAGTACTCTTGCCTGGGAAATCCCATGGACGGAGGAGCCTGGTAGGCTGCAGTTCATGGGGTCGCCAAGAGTCGGACACGACTGAGCGACTTCACTTTCACGCATTGGAGAAGGCAATGGCACCCCACTCCAGTGTTCTTGTCTGGAGAATCCCAGGGACGGGGGAGCCTGGTGGGCTACCGTCTATGGGGTCGCACAGAGTCGGACACGACTGAAGTGACTTAGCAGCAGCAGCAGCAGTAGCTTTTCAAGAACAAGTGTTTGTCAAATAAAAGATACCCAGATGCAGGAGCAACTAAATTAAATATCAAATACAGAAAATACATATCCTGCTGGGCTGCTCTGCTAGAGAAGGATGTTAACATTCTTAATTACTCTTTCCTGAGTAAAACTTCATTTGAAGGATACTTGGGCAGAGCAGATTGTTTATACTGTTGTTATACTATATTCCCTGGCGGCTCAGATGGTAAAGTTTGCCTGCAGTGTGGGAGACCCAGGTTCAATCCTGGGTTGGGAAGATCCCCTGGAGAAGGAAATGGCAGCCCACTCCAGTATTGTAACCTGGAAAATCCCATGGACAGAATAGTCTGGTGGGCTACAGTCCATGGAGTCGCAAACAGTTGGATACGACTAAGCGACTTCACTATGCTATTAATATATTCCTTATCAGTTATTTTTTTTCCTTGACTTTTTGTGTTATTTTCAATTTTTTTGGGGGGGGAGGGGGGAATCAACTGTGAGGGCTGTACTTTATCCTGTTGAAGGAAAAGGTTCTATCCTGTATGAAGCACCCGGGTTGGGTCGGCTGTGCTGCGGGGCGTGTTCTGCCCTGAGTGCTGCCTGTTCACCTGTGTTTGTTGCCCTCTGTTGCAGTCATCACTGTTGAGCGCTGTGCTGGGGAAGCTGCCCCCGAGCCAGGGGAAGGTCAACATGCACGGGAGGATTCCGTATGTCTCTCAGCAGCCCTGGTTGTTTCCAGGAACTGTGAGAAGTAACATTTTATTTGGGAAGAAATATAAAAAAGAACGATATGAAAAAGTAATAAAGGCTTGTGCTTTGAAAAAGGTGAGTAATGACTTTTGAGTTGCATTTATTTCAATTACAAATAATGATAGTGTTGATTTAAGCTACAAGGTTTGTCAAAAGTTCTTTTTTAAAAAATGGAAAGATTTTTGAATGTTGCTTAATTTTTAAAGTTGGTCTTCTGGGTTTTTATGCAGGCTTATTTACATACGCTGTCCTTTTAATGCTTATGGGATAATGACACTCACAGAATACCTTTTCAGTGGGGAGGGGTTGTTTCATTCTGTGAAGTTTCATTAGCTTTTAACTTTTTTAATGGAAAGCTATAAAAATTTACAAAAACAGAGAGCACAGTGTAATGAACCCTTCATGTACCCACCCCTAGTTTCAGCCAGGATCAGTTGGTGACCAGTCTTGCTGAATCTCTACCCCTGCCCTCTGCCAGCCCCACTCCCATCCAGAGTATTGTGGAGCAGATCCTAGACCTCAGATCAGTTCATCTGTAAACACTTCATTAGTTTTCTCTAAAAGATAGTAAAGTCTTTGGGGAAAAAAATCACTATATTTCACCTGAAAAGTACCTCAAGTTCCTGAATATCATCGACCTGCTAGTCTGTGTTTGCATGTTTTTGAGAAATCTCCTTCACCACTGTCGAATCCACCTAAGGTCTGCCCCTGGACTTAGTTGATGCTTCCTTGTTCCCTTTCAGTCTGTGAGTATCTCTCTCCACTTCATTTTTGACTTGTAATTTATTATTTAAGGAAACTGGAATGCTTTAAAATTTCTTTTTAATACTGCATCATTTCACTGAGGGAGATTAGATTTCAGAAATGGCATTGCATTTCATAGAAATGATGACATGAAAGGTTTAACTGTACACTGGGATTTAAATAAGATTAGTGAATAAATGATGAGAACTAAACTTAACTGATAGAATTCAATTTGGCAAAAAGAAAGGGAGAAAAGTAAATAACATTAAATACGTTACTCTCTTGGGTTATAAAAATCAGTGAATAATAGTGTTAAAGGGCTCATCACCACCCCCATCCCTGGGTTCTGTTCAGTGCAGTCTGGAATCCCACTATTCTCTTGTACTGTGAGGAAAAGACAGGGACAGATCTTCAAAGGTGTGATGTTGAAGACTCCAAACCTGCTTTGTGAGGAAACGGTAATTCTCTTCAAACAGCATAGGTTATATCAGGTGAGCGTGTGCGTGCTAAGTCACTTCAGTTGTGTCCGACTCTGCGGCCCTATGGACTGTAGCCTGGCAGGCTTATCTATCCATGGGATTCTCCAGGCAATAATACTGGGCTGGGTTGCCATGCCCTCCTGCAGGGGATCTTCCTGACCTAGGGATTAAACACTCATCTCTTATGTCTCCTGCATTGCCAGGTGGATTCTTTACCACTAGTGCCAGCTAGGGAGAAGGCAATGGCAACCCACTCCAGTACTCTTGCCTGGAAAATTCCATGGATGGAGGAGCCTGGTAGGCTACAGTCTGTGGGGTCGTGAAGAGTCGGACACGACTGAGCTTCACTTTCACTTTTCACTTTCCTGCATTGGAGAAGGAAATGGCAACCCACTCCAGTATGCTTGCCTGGAGAATCCCAGGGACAGGAGCCTGGTGGGCTGCCGTCTATGGGGTCGCACAGAGTCGGACACGACTGACGTGACTTAGCAGCAGTGCCAGCTAGGAAGCCCTGTATCAGGTGAGTATCATTTTGCAATGATGTGAACAAACAAAATTGCTTGTTTAATGGGCTTGTTTCTTTATTCTGGGTTATTGTTCATGAGTGATTGTATGTTTGTGGAAATGATGTCAAATTAGCAGGAATAAGCTAGATTTTTATTAAATGGTGTAGATACCATGTAAGAAGGGATAGCAAATATAGAACAGTGGGAATAGTAGCTCCCATTTATTCAGAGTCCATGTGCAAAGCCTTTTTCTGTCTTTCACACGTGCGCGTGCACACACATAATTTAGGTTTATGAGTTATTCATTCTTTGTGAGTGTCTTCGATGTTCCCATCCTCACAGTATAGTTAGTATAACTGAGGCCTGGAGCAATGAGACACCTCATCTCTACATTTGCAGCTCAAGTTCAGGTCCCAGGGAGCTGATGCTTTGCCAAAGCCTCATGGGGTGATTGGACAGTAACATGGGCAGTGTTCTGGGGCTTTACCAACCCTGAGATCCATGCAGCACGGACTCTGGTGGGAAGCGGACGTGCAGGACTAGGCTGCACAGTAATTCTTCTGTATGTGATGTGACGTTTCTATAAACATGGACTGCTCCCTGTTCATGTGCATAGTTGGGACATGGAGTTTGAGCCTCTCATGCCCATCCCCTCCTTGGCAGGAAGGAGGCCCAGTGTGGAGAAGTAGCAGAGAGGAGAGTTCCGACCCCAGCTTCATCACTTGCCTGCTGTCACTCTGGACATGTCCTGTTACCTGGCTGGACCTCTGATGTTTCTGCAGCAAAATGAGAACATTGGGTCAGAGGGTTTCCAGGAGGTTTTGTTGCTGCTCTGAAATGTCATGTATGACTCCAATTAATAAGAGGTCAGCAAAGTCTTTATGACACCTGAGAACTACTTAGTAAGTTAAGAGAGCCTCTGCTTGTCTCCTTTTGGATTCCAGGTATCAGAGGATGGTCATAAGGCAATTACAGGAAATAGTAGCTTTCTGGAGTTAGTCTGGCCTGTAGACACAGAGATGGCATGTGTGGTAGAAAAGGCTTGGCCAGGCTTCCCTCATAGCTCAGTTGGTAAAGAATCCATCTACAATGCAGTTTGATTCCTGGGTCGGGAAGATCTGCTGGAGAAGGGATAGCTACCCACTCCAGTATTCTTGGGCTTCCCTTGTGGCTCAGCTGGTAAAGAATCCACCTGCAATGTGGCAGACCCAGGTTCGATCCCTGGTTTGGGAAGATGCCCTGGAGAAGGGAAAGGCCACCCACTCCAGTATTCTGGCCTGGAGAATTCCATGCACTGTAGTCCATGGGGTCGAAAAATGTGGGACAAGACTGAGCGACTTTCACTTTCACTTTGGAGAGAAGCAGTCCTGGGTAGTAACTCCAGATATTTGTCTCAGTTTCCATTCTTATTAAATGGGGGAGGGTTGGGGTTACTGTAAAGGCTACAGAAAATGCCCGTGAAATGTAAACAAACCACAGTTTCAGTTAATGGTGGCTATTGTTACTATTCTAACCTTTTTCTCTCCATCCATTTATCCATCCATATAATATAATAAAGATTTCTCCTTACCCCTGCATCCCCCAAATCCTGGAGAAAAAGGCATATAAAAGCAACATTTATTTTTAAAAATATTTATTTAATTTGGAGGATAATTGCAATATTGTGATGATTTTTGCCATAGATCAACATGAATTGGCCATGGGTATACATGTGTCCCCCTATCCTGAACCCCCCTCCCACCTCCCTACCCACCCTATCCCACTGGATTGCCCCAGATTACTGGCTTTGGGTGTCCTGCTTCATGCATCAAACTTGCACTGGTCATCTATTTTACTTATGGAACTGTACATGTTTCAATTCAATGCTATTCTCTCAAATTATCCCACCTTCGCCTTCTCCTCTGAGTTCAAAAGTCCGTTCTTTACATCTGTGTCTCCTCTGCTGCCATGCATGTAGGATCTTCATTACTGTCTTTCTACAAGCAACATTTTTATATGACATATGTTAGTAGCAACTAGATGTATTATACTAGATCTTATTGAAGGAACTATTTAAGTTCATTGAGCTGAAAATTTTTCTGTAACAAAACAGGGAGACATGAAGTAATCAGAGTGCAGTGTTGATTCAGGCTGATGACATCAACTCCACGGTCTAGGAGTCAGAAGGTTCAGGAATTGAGTCCCAGTCACTCTATTCACCAGATGTTTGGTTTGGGGTTTTTTGATGCTACAAGCCTGTTTCTTCATCTAAAATGGAGATAGTAAAACTATCAACCTCATGAGGTTTTTTTGAGGATAAAATGTAGTTGTGATTTTAAAGCACCTGATTGCTAGGGACATAACAAGTACTCTTTAAATGAGTTTTAAAATAAATTAATTTTTAAATATAAGCTCATCCAGATTCTGGAAAATTATATCCATAAATGTGACATGTAATAAAGAAGTATTTAACTTCTTATGGAAGAGAATTTGGTTCAATTATTCAAGTTGATATTTCTATAGGTGCTCTATACATAGTACATTATGTAAATCAACAATAACAATATTCTGTTACCAAATATAGTATGTAACATTTGTTACATGTTATNCTTTGTGAACCTGAGATTATTAGTTGAAGATAATATGATGATTTCACTTTGATTTCACTTTCTCCTCAGTCAAGGTTTTGGTTTTCTGTAATTTCAAATTCAGAGTAGAAAATAGACTGAACTCTTAGAGAGATGGCATTTACTTTATAAATGTAGAGCTCTTGCAAACAGATATGGTTACTAGAAAGAAAATTACTAGATCAAGATTCTGTTTGCCTATACATCATACATATCACATCATAGTTTGAGAGAGCTTAGTGTTGTTTGCCTGTAACTCCTGCCTGAAGGCAGTGCCAGGGCTGGACACACACAGGTCAAAGAGAAGACGGCTGACACCTTTGTAGCAGGAGAGTCAGCTGGCAGGCTGCCTACCAGGCAAAAGGAGTCACTTGTCTATTAAGAATCACGCATCCCCCAACTCAGAGAACTGGAAATCACATTATAGCCTTAGGTTCAAAGTCAAGAGCCAGATAATGAGGTGATGAGAGGTAGAGGCTATAACCTTACAAATTATTTAAAAGAGAAAGAGAGAAACAAAACCAGTTAAGATTTTTATTTAACTTTCAGTTCTATAAAGAACATATTGCTGTCTCTTATACACATCTAGATGTGTATAAGAGACAGGTATGTAACATTTGTTACATGTTATCTTTAAGGCATTTGAAAATGTTTAGTGAACATGTATTTAAAGGTATCAAATTGATAAATTCTAGTTTAATATTTTTCCACATAGATCAGTTACTTGGACATTTCTTTTCAGACTGCTTTGACAATCATCAGATAATAAGTTTATTGATAGTTATATGTCTAGGTATAGAGGCCTTCAAGTCTTGAGTTACTTTATTGAGTTGTCTTCATTTCAAATATACCTTCAGTCACCATCTGGGCGGCATGATGTGAAAGGGCAGAAGGCTCTGAACTGACAGGAGCTGGTTCAGATTCCAGCTCTTCTGTTTAACAGCTGACCAGTGATGTGACCTCACTCAGTCTCAGTTTCCTCCTCTGTGAAATGGGGCCAGTACTTACTGTGCATCTTGCTGTGAGGATTAGAGATAATGAGCATCAGAGTCCAGCTTAGAGCTTGGTGCACAGATCTTATCCCCCAGGAGCTGAGAGAAGCCATGTGCACATGTAAAAATGATAGAGCAGAGTAAGACGGTCCTTTATGAGAGACGAGAGATGTAAACAGAGCCTTGGGAACCCAGCAGGAAAGAGAGATGGGTGCAGGATGGTTTCATGGGAGAGTGTGTTTGGGGTGAGGCTAGAAAATGGGCAGGATATTGACAGGCTGTGAGAGAAAAAGCAATTCCAAATGGAAAAAAAGCTGTGAAGGAAAGCGGGGCCTCCTGCTGTTTGACTCTGGAACCCAGCCCTCCTCTGCCAGGGCCACACATCTGGCCCCCATTAACCAGTTCAACAGTCTGCTCCATAGTGTCCCTACAGTAAGTCTCCACCATTGCTGAGGGGCCTTGATGTGCTTCTGTATGGATGGCACCAAACCAGCATCTCCTTTTCCTAGTTTGCCTCTAGTATGTGTGTCTGCTGTTCAGTGAGAATTGGTTAAATTTTTGGGCTTCCCTGATCGCTCAGACAGTAAAGAATCTGTCTGCAATGCAGGAAGACCTGGAATCACTCCCTGGGTTGGAAAGATCCCCTGGAGAAGAAAATGGCAACCCACTCCATTATTCTTGCCTGGAGAATTCCATGGACAGAGGGGCCTGGTAGGCTATAGTCCATTGGATCACAGAATTGGACACGACTGAGTGACTAACACTTACTTAACTTTGAGGTAACAAATATGAATAAGAACACTTTCCTGTCAGTGGAAGGAACTGTAATATATGCCTAACTCAGGCTTTTCCCCTTTAATCAGAAAACGTCGGCTGAGAAATCAACTTGACTTGATTTTACTTCAAATCCTCCAAAATGTTTTTCCCCTTGGTGGCTTGTTCATATATAATGTGCAGTGTCAACAACACACTCAAAGGATTACTACCAGACTCAGAGATAGTTTCTTAGGTCCTGGAAAGAGAGGCCATGAGTGCTTTTTCTAGAATGTGGTTAAGATTGCTGTATTACAATGTGGTGCTATTTTAAGAAGAAAACAATTTGAACAACATGAAATCAAAGCAGAAAAACTAAGCAGAACAGTTTGCAAGGACTGTGAACAATGAAAGAGAGGCCATGTAATTCTGTATGTGCATGAGGCTGAGAACATAACACAGCTCATTTTTTCAATGAAAACCAAAAGTAAGAGATGGTATTAATTTCTGGGCCCAAGAAAGAAAGAATGTGAGGTAATTATAAATTATCACAACAGAACACTTGCTGCCTTTCATCAGATGCACTTCCATTAAGAGTTGAGTGAGTGAAGAATCTGTGTGTGTCTGTGTCTTTGTGATCGTCAGGGAGGGTTATGATGGAGTTTCTTTCTTCCATGGTGGTCATATACTTTGTATATGATTCACACTGTAAACAGAGTCCTACTGTTGGCTTGATAAGAAAATAGGGATGAGTAACCAACAGCAAGTTATAATCAACTCATGTGCTTTTTTCATTTGTGGAGATGCTCACACACTTCTTTAGATTCTCACAGCATCCCTGAGTTCAGTGACTCTGGTTTCTGCAGCACATTCTATAGAAGAGGAAAATGAGACTGAGGGAGGTCAAAGGACTTGCTTGTCATGGTGGCACCATGTGCTACTTGCTTTCTCCCCAGATTTGCTGCAGTTGAGACAGAGAAGTGAGGGCTTCACCTACACAAAGGTACTGCTGGGCATCCTAGGTTGATGCATGAGGGGGTTAGTGATAAAAACTCCAAATCTTGTTTATGACAGAATGTGCCAATTGACAATTATAGGTAGCATAAGACTTCTAATATAATACCATGTAACTTAAGTCTAAGGCAGAGGAACCAGAGACCAAATTCCCAACATCTGTTGGATCATAGAAAAAGCAAGAGAATTCCAAAAAAGCATCTACTTCTGCTTCATTGATATGATAAAGGCTTTCACTGTGTGGATCACAACAAAGGGTGGAAAATTCCTAAAAGAGATGGGGATACCAGACCACCTTACCGGCTACCTGTGAAACCTGTATAGAGGTCAAGAAGCAACAGTTAGAACTGGACACGGAGCAATGGACTGATTCCAAATTGGGAAAGGAGTACAAGGCTGTATATTGTCACCCTGCTTATTTAACTTATATGCAGAGTACACAATGTGAAATGCTAGGCTGGATGAAGCACAAGCTGGAAATAAAGATTGCTGAGAGAAATATCAATAATCTCAGATATGCAGATGACACCACTCTTATAGCAGAAAGTGAAGGGAAACTAAAGAGCCTCTTGATGAATGTGAAAGATAAGAGTGAAAAAGTTGGCTTAAAACTCAACATTCAAAAAACTCAAGGCTCCCAGTTCCACCACTCATGGCAATAGATGGGGAAACAATGGAAACAGTGATAGACTTTATTTTCTTGGGCTCCAAAATCACTGTGGATGGTGACTGCAGTCATGAAATTAAAAATGTTTACTCTTTGGGAGAAAAGCTATGACAAATCTAGACAGCATATCAAAAGGCAGAGGCATTGCTTTGCCAACAAAGTTCCGCTTAGTCAGGGCTATGGTTTTTCCAATAGTCATTTATGGATGTGAGATTTGGATCATAAAGAAAGCTGAATGCAGAAGAATAGATGCTTTTGAACTGTGGTGTTGGAGAAGATTCTTGAGAGTCCTTTGGACTTCAAGGAGATCAAACATGTCCATTGTAAAGGAAATTGACCCTGAATATTCATTGGAAGGACTGATGTTGAAGCTCCAATACTTTGACCACCTGATGGGAAGAACCGATTCATTAGAAGAGACCCTGATGCTGAAAAAGATTGAAGCCAGGAGGAGAAGGGGATGACAGGATGAGATAGTTGGATGGCATCCCTGACTCAGTGGACATGAGTTTGAACAAGCTCCAGGAGATGGTAAAGGACAAGGAAGGCTGGAGTGCTCCATTCCATGGGATCACAAAGAGTCAGACACAACTAAACGAGTGAACAACTACTGAAGCCTGATTTCTGTTGCATCATTTTGGGAATGTACTTGTCATCTATTCATTTTTTCCCATGGTACTCTGGGGAAAATAGGCTGATTTGTCTATTCTTAAATAATATTCAAATATAACTTTTGATTGATTCCCAGATCCTCAAGTTACAACTTTATTTCCTTCTTAGCTTTGAGTTTTTCCTGCTTTCACAGACAAGCATCTGCTTAATCCAGCTGATCTGCTGGGTGTTGTTTGAGCACACTGTTTCTTTCCTCTTGGTTTTCCTGCCCAGCTTGCTCTTTCTGCTCCCATTTCTTGTACAGACCTTGTCTGTCACATACTTTAAGTATCACTGTGAAGACTTGGGTCAGGTGTTATCCCTTCTCTGAAAGTGGGAAGCTGAGGCAGAGATCAGTAAAATGTCTTTTTAAGAGACACTCATTCCTTGATAAAAACAAGTCCTATGCTTTCTCCAGCCTGGGCTACCAGCTCTCACACCTGTGTCTCTAGCACAGACCTCCACACCTGTGTGTCCAGCTGCAATGTGACATCACTGAGAAGTCACCGCAGTTTGTCCACAAGCAAAGTCTCCTAAACCTGCATCCACCATCTTCCCCAACTCAGTATATGGAGACCCTGTCCTTCCCCTTCCTCACCCCAAAGAGCACACTCTCCTCTTCTCCTACAACCCACACCCATCCTGTCAGCAGGTCTTTCGCACTCCGCCTTCAACATGTGCCTGGAGTGTGACCCCATCTCTCCACTCCCACTGCTCTCACTCTGGCCCTGACCACCGTCATCTCTCACCTCGATTATTCTGGGAGCCTCCTCACTTGTATCCACCCTCACCCTTCCCCACTTACTGTCTTTTTCTGTAAAGCACAGGAGCGATTCTTAAAACCTCAGTCAGGTCCGTCCTCCCCCTTCTCCTGTTACTGGAGTGCCCCCAGGCTCCTCCTGCTCTGTCTCCGCCCTCACTCCCCTCATTCTCACTCCGCTCCCCTGCCTCCTAGTCCTGAACCCCTTGGACATCTCCTCGTGGCCCCTGCACTTGCCCCTCCCTCTGTGAGGAGCAGCCTCTCCAAGTCTGCCTGAGCCCCGCCCCCCACCTCCAGATCTGCTCACGCCCACTCTCAGCAATGCCCTCACACCCCAGTGTGGACTCACTTCCCTCCTTCACGCTCCACCCCCCTGAGCTGGCTTCCTTTTCCTTCCTGTCCTCAGTACTTGTGCTCAGGTTACTTTTCCATATCATCTGTCTTCCATCATGGAAATAAACTCTAGGATCTTTGTTTCTTCACAGCTGAGTTCATTGTCCCCAGAGCAATGCCTGTCATACAGTAGGTCCTCAGTAAATATCTGTTAAAATGGTCAAATGCATAGATGCTGTGCAAAACTACAGAATGAAAACAAAAAGCACTGAGAGGGCTTTTTTTTTTTTTTAGTTTTCAAGGTTACAATTTAGTTACTCTGACTTACACCCACTGCTCTAGCTTCCCAGGTCACTTGGTGGTAAAGAATCTACCTGCCAGTGCAGGAGACACAGGAGATGCTGATTTGATCCCTGGGTCAGGAAGATCTCCTGGAGGAGGAAATAGCTAACCCCTCCAGATTTGTTGCCTGGAGAATCCCATGGACAGAGGAGCCTGACAAGCCCTAGTCCATGAGGTTACAAAGGATTGAATATGACTTAGCAGCTGAGCATGTATACACATTGATCAAATACTGTATGAAGAACTAATGATAAAAGTGTAAGATGGCTCAGTTCAGTTCAGTTCAGTCCAGTTACTCAGACTCTTTGCGACCCCAAGAATCGCAGCACACCAGGCCTCCCTGTCCATCACCAAATCCAAGAGTTCACTCAAACTCATGTCCATCGGTTGTTGGTATTTATTTATTTATATTTATATTTGATATAAATGGTGAAAGTGAAAGTGAAGTTGCTCAGTCGTGTCTGATTCTTTGTAATCTCATGGACTGTAGCCTACCAGGCTCCTCCATCTGTGGGATTCTCCAGGCAAGAATATTGGAATGGGTTGCCATTTCCTTCTCCAGGAGATCTTCCCAACCCAGGGATCGAACCCGGGTCTCCCACATTGCAGGCAGATGCTTTACCATCTGATCTATATCTTTTCCCCCTTTTCTATCTCTGTATAGGATTTAAAGCTTTTGGATGAAGGAGATCTAACTGAGATAGGAGACAGAGGAACCCCGCTGAGTGAAGGACAGAAAGCCCGGGTCAGCCTCGCCAGGTAAATGGGATTTCAGTTGTCATCCTATCCCTAAGCCCCTCCTCCTTCGCGGCTCCTTGTGGATGTGAGCACGCAGATCCTGCTCACCAAGTGGGTCTGTGTGAAGCAGGGGCTTGTAGGAGGACCATGAAGTTGTTGGACGCCATCATGATTCAGAGATGAGACCCAGGTAGTGTGAAGTGTCCTCTCCTGACGTCTCTCTGTGTTTTCTAGAGCCGTATATCAGGACTCAGACATCTACCTCCTGGATGATCCACTCAGCGCAGTGGATGCAGGAGTCAGCAGGCACTTGTTCGAACAGTGAGTTTGCTCCTGTTTTCTAGCGTTTCTTCAAGAGCCCTGTAGAGATGAGAGAAGAGAGCTCAGGAAGGTCTTTATGCTCCAGGAGACTCCGTTCCCTCTGCCCTGGTGTCCCTCCCTCCCCTCCCTTCCGTCCACAGAAGATCCATAGTAGAGAAATCTTGCATCCTGATGAGGTCAATACAGCAGGTGCTTCCAGTGTGGGGGGGCCAGTGGGGTCCATGCTTTAGGGAGTGACACATAGATGGCAGTTTTCCTCCTGCTACTTGCAGTTGATTACCTGACACTCCAGGTGGATCCAGACCCCAAGAATAAGAAAGATGATGTAGGGTTTTAAAATCAGAGAGTGAGACTCTATAACCTGGTACTTGGCTGCTACGTTTTTCCCTCCATCATTTGCTTAAGGCACATTAGAAACAAAGTATTTGGTACTGACGTAGGGCTTCCGTGGAAAGACTCTGTTGGTTTATGCTTGTTATTCTATCACTTTGGAAATAAAGTCTTTATTAAGTCTAGACTTAATAAAGTCTAAATTTTGAGAATCATTTATTCCACATCTGAGTATGATTTCAATCATTTCATGTTATTTCATGGATGCTTACTAGAATTAATACTTAGACATACAATGTAGAGTTACCTATAATCTGGCTCAAGTCTTGACTCTCATTCCTATTTCTGGAATTTAGAACTTGTCAGTTGCTCCTGGTTGGCCACATAATGACTAAAGCAGAACAACTTTGGTGCTTTTCTGTGTATAATGTGTCCTAACACACACTGACTGAGGCCTCTTATGGAGTCTAGTCTGGCCTTTTTGAGAGCCTTGCGAGCTTGTTTTCTTCCTAAAATAGCCTTCACATCTCCCCCATGGTCAGTTTGCTTGCTGTTTTTCACCTTGTTAAAGCCAAGGAGCTTTCCAGCTGTACTTATTAATGCCCCTCTGTGCTCACTGAGATCAATGCCCTTACATATGTTACTGCACAAAACCTCTTAGTTTACAAGGAGGACGGTGAGCCAGGAGAGGGAAGGACACACACTAGGCAAAATAAGGGAGACTGGGACACCCAGCTCTCATTCCTGCCTCTGAGGAACCTGTCTTTACGTGGAGCTTGTTAAGACAGGTGCCTGGGAAAAACAGCCTAGTCAGGGTTTCAGTTCAGTTCAGTCGCTCAGTCATGTCCAACTCTTTGCAACCCCATGAATCATAGCACACCAGGCCTCCCTGTGCATCACCAACTCCTAGAGGTCACTCAAACTCATGTCCATCGAGTCAGTGATGCCATCCAGGCATCTCATCCTCTGTCATCCCCTTCTCCTCCTGCCCCCAATCCCTCCCAGCATCAGAGTCTTTTCCAATGAGTCAACTCTTCTCATGAGGTGGCCATAGTACTGGAGTTTCAGTGTTTTAATACAGGATAGTAAGAGCTGAATGTAAAGTGGAAGTGTCAGCTGGAGGCTTTCACTGAAGTTGGAAAGCTCTCTGTGCCCAGTGCTGGGCGGGAAGTACTGAAGCAAGCATAGAAGCTTGGGTGTGGAGGGAGTAGGAAGCAGGGCTGTGAGGAGAACAGCAGGCACATCCTACTTGGAGGAGGCGGGGTGTTGGGCAGAGAGAAGCTGTTTGGAAATTCTCTCTGTCAGGTCCTGTGTTAGTTTCTAGGACTGTGTCTGTCCAGGCTGCTCTCACAGGAATCAGAACTGGGTGGCTTAGAAATAACAGAAGTTTCTCTCTCATATAGCTCCCTGTGCTACACCATGGGACCTTGCTGTTTATCTATTCTACACATAATAGTTTCCATATGCTAACCTCACCTCAAATTCCCATCTCATCCTTCCCCACCACCTCCTTCCATCCATGCAGCCACAAGTCTGTTCACTATATCTGTGAGTCTGTTTCTGTTTTGTAACTAGGTTCATTTTTGCCATAGTTTAGATTCCACATATAAGTGATATGATATTTGGCTTTCTCTTTCTGACTTACTTTACTTAGTATGATAAACTTCAGGTCCATCCATGTTTCTGCAAATGGCATTCTTTCTTTTCTATGGCTGAGTAGTATTGCATTATCTATATCTACTACATCTTCTTTATCCCTCATTTGTCGATGGATATTTAGGTTGTTTCCATGCTTGGGCTACTGTGAATGGTGCTGCTATGAACATAGGAGTGCATGTCTTTTTGATTTGTAGTTTCATCCAGATATATGCCAAGGAGTGGGATTACTAGATTGTAAAGTAATTCTACTTTTATTTTTTTGAGGAACCTCCATACTGTTTTCCTTAGTGCCTGCAACAACTGATATTCCCACCAGCAGTGTAGGAGGGTTCCCTTTACTACGTAGCCTCTGAGCCATTGTTATTTTAATGATGGCCATTCTGACTGGTGTGAGCTGATAGCTCATTGTACTTTTCATTTGCATTTCTCTAATAATTCACAATGGTGAACTCCTTTTTCATATGCTTTTTGGCCATCAGTATGTATCTTTTGGAGAAATGTTTATTTAGTTCTTCTGCCCATTTTTTTTTTTTTAACAAAGAACTTACATTTATTTTCTTATCATTTTACTTCACTTTTTTTTTATATTTTTATATTATTAATTTCATTATACATATATTGAATAGACTTTGATATATAGAATGTGCATTCATAAATCATAATTCTTAAAAAACTTAACATTACTTTGGAATATACACTTTTTTATTTTATTTTATTATTATTATTATTTTTAATTTTTACTTTATTTTATTTTACAATACCGTATTGGTTTTGCCATACATTGACATGAATCCACCATGGGTGTATATGACATCCCAATCCTGGATCCCCCTCCCACATCCCACCCCATTTCCTCTCTCTGGATCATCCTCGTGTACCAGCCCCGAGCATCCTGTATCCTGTATCGAACATAGGCTGGTGTACTGGAATTCCATCACCTCCACTAGCTTTGTTCATAGTGATGCTTTCTAAGGCCCACTTGACTTCACATTCCAGGATGTCTGGCTCTAGGTGAGTGATCACACCATCATGATTATGTTGGTCGTGAAGATCTTTTTTGTACAGTTCTTCCGTGTATTCTTGCCACCTCTTCTTAATATCTTCTGCTTCTGTTAGGCCCATACCATTTTTGTCCTTTATCGAGCCCATCCTTGCATGAAATGTTCCCTTGGTATCTCTAATTTTCTTGAAGAGATCTCTAGTCTTTCCCACTCTGTTTTTTTCCTCTATTTCTTGGCATTGATTGCTGAGGAAGGCTTTCTTATCTCTCCTTGCTATTCTTTGGAACTCTGCATTCAGATGCTTATATCTTTCCTTTTCTCCTTTGCTTTTCGCTTCTCTTCTTTTGACAGCTATTTGTAAGACCTCCCCAGACAGCCATTTTGCTTTTTTGCATTTCTTTTTCTTGGGGATGGTCTTGATCCCTGTCTCCTGTCCAATGTCACGAATCTCATTCCATAGTTCATCAGGCACTCTATCTATCAGATCTAGGCCCTTAAATCTATTTCTCACTTCCACTGTATAATCATAAGGGATTTGATTTAGGTCATACCTGAATGGTCTAGTAGCTCCAAGGCTTATCTGAGCATAATATTTACATAGTCTTTAAAATGTAAGCTCTGACTTTTAACCTAATTGAATTTCCTAACAGAGTTTGTTGAGAAAGATGAGAAGAAAGGAATCTAGGGGAAATTATGAAGTAAATACCTAAGACTGAAAAATAATGAAAATTCATTGCCGGCATGTTTGGAAACCCAGATACCTACAGCCGAAATGGTTAAAAGTTGAGAGTGTTTCTGGGGGGTGGTAGTCGAGAATGGGAAACAGAAAGCAAGGAACTGTTGTAAAAATACAATTATTTTTATTATAATTCCTGAAAAACTAACTTTTTATTAACTGTAATATACCAGTAATTAAAATAAACACTTAACATATTAAAGTACACATTAATACAACTTCTATGGAATATAATTTGGGAATGTATTAACGTTTGAAATGAAAATGCTCCATGACCCAGCAATCCCATTCATAGAACTATATGCGGCCATGGGTGATTAGTTACATTAATGATGCTATATCCACACAGTGCAATGTCATTCAGTTAGTTACTTAATGAATCATTAAAAATAAATAATATAGGTTTTCATCTGAGGAAAGAGATTTGCTCCCCTGGCATATTTTTCCTTTAGAGCACTATCTCTGTTTATAATTTTCTGTTTATCATCAGTGTGATTTTTCACTGCATCTCTGACTCTTCAGTGGATTCCAAGCTCCAGGAGACCATAATCTCACTTGGCTCCTTGGTGTATTTGTTCTTAGTGCTTTGTGTGCTGTCTGGTACCTGGAAACCTGTGGCATGAATGAGTAAGTGTGTGTGAGCATGTGTGCAGATTTTGACAAATGTCAGGCACACTGAAATGTTGAGTAGGACTTATCTCTGGGTGGGAAGTTGCAGGTCAGACCTATGTTTACCCCTTTGCTCCTCCAGGACCTCAGGCAAGTCACTTATCTAAGCCTTGGATGTAATGACAAGACCTCAGATATCCAATTAAATGGTTCCTTATATGCCATGTAAATGTTTCAACTTCTATGTTATTTAAAATGTCCTCAACCCTCAGACCACAGCCTCATAGTTCTTTTTTTTTTTTTTTTTTTTTGAACTTCTGCAAGACTTGGAAAACTGTGAAAATGATCCTGTGGCCATAGCAGAGTGCTTTGTGTCCAAGGTAAGCAGGGTTCATCTCTCTGAGCCAGCCGAGACAGAGACACACTGTTTTCATTGTAAAGTTAAGATGACTGATGTGTTCCATACTGGATGAAGTTCACCACTGATCTCTCTCACTCTGAGGGTTTTTTCTCCCCACCAGCCAGGGGAAAAAAAAAATTCAGTTCCCAGTAAATTGTGTGCATGCTTGTGTAGTCACTTCAGTTGTGTCCAACTCTTTGCAGCCCCATGGACCGTAGGCCCCAGGCTCCTCTGTCCATGGGATTCTCCAGGCAAGAATACTGGAGTGGGTGGCCGTTGCCATTCCCTTCTCTAGAGGATCTTTCCGACCCAGGGATGGAACCCACATCTCTTCCGTCTCCTGCGTTGGCAGGCGGGTTCTTTACCGCTAGAGCCACCTGGGAACCCCAATAACTTAGCAGCTGTTTTAGAACTTGTGTAACAAATATTTAAGTGATGCTACATATCTGTCCTAAGAAAGACTTTAAGCTTGGGAAGAGGAGAGTCCAGAATAGAAGAATGTTAGAAAAATAAGTACATATAAAATATGACTAGATCAGTTATAAAAATCTATAAGAATAGAAATACTTTACACATATATAAATATATATATTTAATATACTGCCATATACATATGTATGTATACATAGATATATGTAGATAAATATATATATATACATATATATGGCACTAGCTTACTCATTTAGTGGAAAAACAGACCAGAATTAATCTCCTGCCTCTTAAATATGCCCTTTAATTCTCCTACTTTCTTCTTAAGTTGCACTGATGGCTTAGAAAAAATGCAAGGAGAGGATTTGAATTTTAAAGCTTAAATGACAGTCAGTTTATATTCTGTACCCAGGTAAGAGAATTCTGAAACATATAAGGGAATCCTTTACAACATTACTTTCTTGATGTCCTACTATAAATAGAATCTTATCTTACGTTTCTCTAAAAATTCAGCAGCTTTTGTTTGGAAAACCTCTAGCAGAAATTGTTTTTCCAGCAAAACTTCATGTGATTTTTACAGTTGTGGTTTCAAATATACAAAGGTTGAAGCAAAGTTCATGATGGCGCTTTTGGGTCAACTGAGAGTTAGCACCTCATTTAGAGTCTCGGAGGCCAATGTGAACTTGGAGACGTCCTCCCAGCCTGACCGGGTTCCGGGGTTATTCCATAAGGTTATTTCTGATGATCCAATGATTTTGAATCCAAACATAACACTCTTGGTTCTACTCAAGTGGGGCTCCTTAAAGGCAGTTGACGGACTGATACATAAAACACTCCTGACTTTGTGGGTGGCAGTGTATGTGTTAACATACAAAATGTTTGTGCACACACGCTTACACACGCAATTCTTCTCACAAGTGGCCTGTGTCACAGTGAAGGGTAAGAATTTGGAAAAGAGAAGGAAAATGAAAGAGGGAGAAATGGGTAAAAGATAAGGCTGAGTATATCAAAGAAGCTGTGTTAGAGTAACCACAGTGAATAAACAACATAGAAGCTTTCGGAAACATTGGGGCTTTTCTGGTAACTGTAATCACAAGTTGATTAAAGACGGTCCAGCATATGCTTAGCTCTGGCTTAATTATTCCCATAAAAGTTTGTTTATGCGCCAGGTTGCCAACTCCCAAATCTGATCTCTTGTTGCGATATTGCCAAGTTTGATTGGAAGACTGATCGCGGCACTCCACGCTCCTGTGTGTGAGCAGGCAATAGCGAGGGGGTGTGTGGGTCTGGCGCAGCCTGCTTCTCACTCAGCACCCTGAAATTTAGAAGATGTTACACTTGGTGAAACACAAGCAGCTGCTCACCTCTGGGGAGGAGTGGAAAATTGCTTTAATTGAGGGGCCGTTAATGAAAGAGGTGAAGCTGGCGGTTGCCGACTGCTTTTATCTGAGTCACTGGGGCTTACACGGAGAGTCAACTTTGACCTTGCTTTTGTGGTATGGCCAGGCGACAGAAATCCCTCCTGACAAGAGAACACAGCCCTTCTTACCCTTTGCCCACCCAGCGCCCGCCCGCTCTTAGGGCTCGGGAAAGACCTGGAGCGGGTTTCCGTGGCTTCCTGCCTTCACCTCCACTCTCGTTTCCGCCACTCAGCTTGACTGTCAGCCAGGCTGACCCTGGGTGACGTTTAGGAGGGAAGTTTGTCTTCGGAGGCCCAACTTCCCTTAACCGCCCCCTTTCACCTGATGCGTGGCCCCTCCTCGTTGGAGCCTGTCTCCTTTCAGTGCCCAGGCGTGTGTGTGTGCACGCACGCACACACACACACATATATATGCACACACACACACACGAGCCACTTGTTGAAATCATCCTCAGGAAACTGCTGGTATCAGATCAATAGGTATGATTGGAGTCTATTCAAGTCAATGTCGTGGGCTTCCCGAATGGCACGAGGGATAAAGGACCCCCTACCAATGGAGGAGGCATAAGAGACGCAGGCTCAACCCCTGGGCCGGGAAGATCCCCCGGAGGAGGGCGTGGCAACCCACTCCAGTGTTCTTGCCTGGAGAATCCCATGGACACAGGAGCCCGGTGGGCTATAGTCCATAGGGTCACAAAGAGTCAGACATGACTGAACGACTTAGCATGTGCACACACAAATCAGTGTCTCTTTATGGAGTAAGCTTTTCTCTGTAGTGTCCTGTGAAAACTGCTCAGTCATCAGTGAGTGAGTGTGTGTGTGTGTGTGTGTGTGTGTGTGTTTGTGAAAAGTAGAGGGAGGGAGAAAGATGGAGTGGGAGACATTAGCATTATGGCAGAAGAAACCCTAAAATTATACAGATTTCTGTTCTCTGATTATTCATTCAGGAAACGTTCAAACACCTGTTGTGTTCAGTTGGCCCTGATGGCTATATTTTGGTCCTTTCATAATTAAATGTCTTATTTTGACATCATCACTAATTGCAACTTGAAAATGTTAAATAAACAGAAGAAGATATCTGTTTTTATATAATTTTCCCTCACTGCCTTCTTTCTCCCTAAATACCTCTGAAAAGGATTTGAGTGCATATGTCATAAGAAATAGTTATTCAGGGACTAACTAAATAGGAGTTATTGACTTTTGCATAAAGCCATTATTTGAACTGTCCACAGGGCTTATAAATTCAAGATCAAATATGCATTTGGTTCTATATTAAATTATATCAGTGATTTAAATTGAAACTGCCTAATTTAAGACAGAAACAGAGCCATGATGTCACAGAATGCCCCAAAATTCAGTTATGCAGAGAAGCCTTGAGGTATTTTTAGGGTAGCTCATGTAGATGATGTAATTTAGAATGTTTTTACTGAGGCCATTGTGTTTGGTATTTCATATGCTGCTGCTGCTGCTGCTAAGTCGCTTCAGTCGTGTCCGACTCTGCGACCCCATAGACGGCAGCCCACCAGGCTCCCCTGTCCCTGGGATTCTCTAAGCAAGAACACTGGAGTGGGTTGCCATTTCCTTCTCCAATGCATGAAAGTGAAAAGTGAAAGTGAAGTCATTCAGTCATGTCTGACTCCTAGCGACCCCATGAACTGCAGCCTACCAGGCTCCTCCGTCCATGGGATTTTCCAGGCAAGAGTACTGGAGTGGGTTGCCATTGCCTTCTCCGTCATATGATGCTAAGTTTAAGGAAATCAACAAAATAGCTGTTCAACCCCATACTGAGTGTGGCAGGAGGCAGGAACAAAGCAAGAGAGTGTGAGTGAGTACACCCAGAGAAGGGCTCCAAAGACTTCCCTGGTGGTCCAGTGGTTAAGACTCCACACTCTGTGCTTCCACGGCAGGGGAATACAGCTCAATCCCAGACCAAAGAATAGAGAGAGAGGGGGGCACTCCAGTCTGGTTAATTTCCTGGAAGACCTTGGGCAAGTCACTGTGCCTTTCTTATCCCTGGAGAAAGTGGAACACTCCAGTGCCTTCAGGAGCTAAGCTGATGAACACAGTGTGTGAATGGGCCCAGGCAGAGGCCAGAGCGTCAAGGTACTTATGTCTTGGGGGACAGAAGTGTTATGTGCAACTGTAGGCCTAGGGCCTATGGATCTAATACTTTTTCAAGAGAAGCCAGAAATCAAAAAAATTTGTATCTTCTAATTTTTAGAATTTGGCATCTTAGTGTTTTTTTAAATATTATGCTTAAAACTTTGGCAGCATACTATGTTGGCAAGGCCATGGGGAAATAGACACTCCATTAACTGTGGGAAAACAAAATAGACCCTGTGGAGGGGAATTTGGCTATGTCTAGGAAAAAGTACATCTGAATTCACCTTTCATTCCAGCAATCCGACTTCCAGAAATCTATCCTAAAGATATAGTGACAAAATCTCAACAAAGGTGATGTTATAGTACTAATTGTTACAATTTATAAATCTATATAAGGTACACGCGTGCATGTGTGCATGCCCAATTGTGTCTCACTCTTTGCGACCCCATGGACTGCAGCCCACCAGGCTGCTCAGTGGGGTTTTTCAGGCAAGAATACTGGAGTGGGTTGCCATTTCCTTCTCCAGGCAACCTTCCTGACCCAGGATCAAACCTGCATCTCCTGCATTGGCAGGCAGATTCTTTACCACTGAGCCACCCACAGAAATATGCAATACATGGAAACAGCCCAAATGTTCATGAACAAAACCTGGTTGAATAAACTTTCGCATATCCACATAATAGAGTAGTACAAAACAGTAAAAGCAAATAAAGAATATTGCTATATACTACTAGAAAGGGGATGGGGTGGGGAGTCTAGCACTGTGGTTCTCAGAGTGTGGTCTCTGGGCCACATCATATAGGAACTTGTTAGAAAGCAGATTCTCAGGCCCTACCCAGACCTACCAAATCAGAAACTCTGGGGGTGCAACCCAGTAATCTGTGTTTTAATAAGCTCTCAAGTTAATTCTAATGCTCAAGTTTGAGAATCACTGACATAGCTTGCTTTTATTTACCTAGAAATGGGGAAAGTTATATTTCAATGTGTATGTTTAAAAAAATTTTTTTTAAGATAAACTGTAAGATTAGAAGTTGGTTCCTGAGGGGAAAGGCAGGAAATGGACTAGAATGAGAAGGCATAGAAGCCAGACTTCTCTAAGTGTGCGTTTCTTTGGAGAGTTGACTTTGAAATCATGTATTTATTTTACATAATTATAACACAAAGTTAAAGTTTAAAACAGCCTTCAAAAAATGAAAGCAGATTGAAACAGTGAACCTAACTGTGAATCCAATTTGTAGCTTGACCGCACAGAGGAAAATGCCAATCAATTTAAAAATATGCTATGGGCAAAATACAGCAAATACATCCTTAACCGTTTTCAGTAATGATATCATATATAGGACTGTTATTCCAAAAGTGTGTCTATTGTGGGATAAAGCAAATGAATATTCACAGTTGTGTCACTGAGAACTGGAATTGGCAAGAGAAAGAAAACACAGATTAAGAATGAGGCTATTAGAAACACTAGTCCTGAATCTGAATTGCAAGAATTAGCATGAACTAAGCATGTGTTTCTGTTAGGTCCATACCATTTCTGTCCTTTATCGAGCCCATCTTTGCATGAAATGTTCCCTTGGTATCTCTAATTTTCTTGAAGAGATCTCTAGTCTTTCCCATTCTGTTGTTTTCCTCTATTTCTTTGCATTGATCTCTGAGGAAGGCTTTCTTATCTCTTCTTGCTATTCTTTGGAACTCTGCATTCAGATGCTTATATCTTTCTTTTTCTCCTTTGCTTTTCACTTCTCTTCTTTTCATAGCTATTTGTAAGGCCTCCCCAGACAGCCATTTTGCTTTTTTGCATTTCTTTTCCATGGAGATGGTCTTGATCCCTGTCTCCTGTACAATGTCAGGAACCTCTGACCATAGTTCATCAGGCACTCTATCTGTCAGATCTAGTGCTTTAAATCTATTTCTCACTTCCACTGTATAATCATAAGGGATTTGATTTAGGTCATACCTGAATGGTCTAGTGGTTTTCCCTACTTTCTTCAATTTAAGTCTGAATTTGGCAATAAGGAGTTCATGATCTGAGCCACAGTCAGCTCCCGGTCTTGTTTTTGCTGACTGTATAGAGCTTCTCCATCTTTGGCTGCAAAGAATGTAATCAATCTGATTTCGGTGTTGACCATCTGGTGATGTCCATGTGTAGAGTTTTCTCTTGTGTTGTTGGAAGAGGGTGTTTGCAGAGACATTACTTTTCCAACAAAGGTCCATCTAGTCAAGGCTATGGTTTTTCCAGTGGTCATGTATGGATGTGAGAGTTGGACTGTGAAGAAAGCTGAGCGCCAAAGAATTGATGCTTTTGAACTGTGGTGTTGGAGAAGACTCCTGAGAGTCCCTTGGACTGAAAGGAGATCCAACCAGTCCATTCTAAAGGAGATCAGCCCTGGGTGTTCTTTGGAAGGAATGATGCTAAAGCTGAAACTCCAATATTTTGGCCACCTCATGCTAAGAGTTGACTCATTGGAAAAGACTCTGATGCTGGGAGGGATTGGGGGCAGGAGGAAAAAGCAATGACAGAGGATGAGATGGCTGGATGGCATCACCAACTCGATGGATGTGAGTCTGAGTGAACTCCGGGAGATGGTGATGGACAGGGAGGCCTGGTGTGCTGCGATTAATGGGGTCGCAAAGAGTCGGACACGACTGAGCAACTGAACTGAAGCATGTGTTTTAGCTTTAGAAACACCATATTTCTAACTCTGTCCACTGAGAAGGCCTAGAAATAATAATTAACCTGGTAGCAAGAGCATCGCTAACACTGAGATTGTGGTTTCCTCATACTGTTGCCTACGTAAAGGAATCCGGGCTCCGGGAGAATGAGTGTGGGAGGGAAATGTGCAAGAGGATCTGAAACATCTTGTCACCCCAGAAAGCAAGGAGCTACTGGAGGCTGTAGGTCAGGTCACAGATACTCAAGAAGAGGCTCCTATTGGCCAAAGATGGGATTGTTTGAGCATCAATAAAAAGATAGCTAACTAAAAACGACTGAAAGTCATGAAATATGTTTATATTCATGAAATTCACAGTGATGTTAAAAAACCCAAGTCCTTTACAGGATATTAGAGAGCCGATGCATTATTTTGAAAATTAAGGAAAGGAATCAAGCATTTATCCTGTCTTTCCCATACAAACCACAAACTGCAGGGTAACTAATCTAAGGCACTTCCTTTCTTGGAAAAAAAAAAATCTGGCTAATGAATGAAGAAAGAATAGTAGAATTGGAAATATCACCATTTTGCAGCCGTTCATGAATTAAAAGACCTAAGCAGTGATTACCAATGATTATTAACATCATAGAAAGAAACAACCAGTTCCTATGCCTCTCAATTTAAGTACAATCCAGTCTATGATGTACTTGGGCCAAATTATGGAACCTAAATCCAGTCAAGCCTCTTCTAAACCACAAGGAGTGTGGAAGACAGAGGAACGTAGTAAAGAAAGCCTTAGGGACATGATCAGCAAAACGGAGACTGCAGGAGAAATCATCTGGCTTCTTCAACTTAATTGCAGAGGGGGAATTTATAGATTAGAAAGGACTTAGATATCAAAAATATCAAGTTGCTGTGTGTGGATGTTGTTTGGAATACAGAGTAAACAGCAAGCTATAATTTTTAAAATGAAAAAAAAATAGGAATAGTGATAATGAACCCTTGTGATATTATGGAATTTTTATTTACATTTTCTTGAAGTAAAGTTGGTTTATAATGTGTTTAATTTCTGCTATATGGCAAAGTGACTCAGTTTTTTATACATATATATATATTTCTTTCCATGTTCTTTTTCATTATGGTACATCACAGGATATTGAATATAGTTCCCTATGCTATACAGTAGATATACACTACTATATATATTGCTGTTTATCCATCCTATATGTATAATAGTTGGCATCTGCTAATCCCAACCTCCCAGTCCTTCCCATGGAATTATTTAAAGATGATAACAGCATTGTGGTGATGTTTCTCTTTTAAAGTCCTCTTGTTAAAGATATATACTAAAGTATTTACAAGTAAGTGAAATGATATTATGTCTAGAATTTGTTGATAAGGGAATCTGGAATCAGTTTGTTGATAAGGGAACCAGAGCAAAAGGCAAGAAGCCCCATTAGTTAGCCAAACATTCAACGCGTTTGAGGCTTTGCTGCTGTGCTAGATGTACCGATGAGTAGACTTGGATCCTGCTCTCAAATAATTTTCAGCTTCATAGGCGAGAGGGGCATTCATTAGTTCAAAACACATTCTGTGCCAGGCAAGCACACTATGGCCCCCCTCCTGCAGGAACTCACAGTGTAGCGTGGCAGACAGATGCACAAAAAATGTCATGCTCATTTGGCAAATGCTGTAAGATAGGTTGGTACTGAGTGTTGTGGGAACCCAGAGTAGGAGCAATTGGCTTAGTCGAAAGAACTCAAGAAAGTCCCCTGAGAGGAAATAAAGCCTCAGTTCAATGTCAAAATGTGCCTAGGAAAGACCGTGGACAGAGGAAGATGCACACACACGGATTGAAAGTATTCCCTTGCACATACTTCCAACATGTTCTGACCACATAATATTAAATTATTTGCTTATATTTCTCTCTCACCCTGCAAAGGCCCCAGAGGACCATGAGCACCTGGGAACAAAAACCCTGTTGTCTTCCTCTTCCCATTTGCCTTCAGATTCATCTAACATAGCACATGTTCAATAAATATTTAATGATCTCAAATGAGTTCAAGTGCATGTGGATTCTAGGTATAAATCAAGGTAGTTAAAATGGCACGAATGATTGCCACAGGGACTCAGAAGACAGGCCAACGTGGTTAGAGAAACAACTTTTAAAACAACACCTTTTAAAGGATGAATGATATATCTTTTATTTTTCATTGAATGTTGTTGTCTCTACTTTTTTCTTTTTTTAGCCTATTACATCTCTTTTGTTTCCTTGCAGAGTGAAGAGTTCCACATTTATACCCAGTATTGCACGAACTATCCAAGGTACGCCTGGTGAATGTGTGGAAATACTTTTGCTTACCTTCATGTAGCTTGAGGTCGGTCAACGCAGTATGTGGTCAGTGGGCACTATGTGCCTGGCGCTGTGCTGAATACTGGAGGAAAACTGCAGAAATGCTGAGAACGGATCACAGGGGTATCCTGATACTGATCCATTCAGGCCTAGGGACTACCCAGCAGAGTCTGCACAGGGGAAAATTGTGAATGACCTTGGAGGAGACCAAAAAGATTGTTAGGTGTCCTCCACTGGACTCCTAGAAGTGTTTAGCTAGAAGAAGGCTTATCTATTAACCCTTTTGTATGTGTGCTGTGTTTTTAAGAATGTGGGGTGCCCTGCTAATGAGTTTATATAATCTATCTGGGGATAAAATAGGTTATATTTTTGCTATGTAAGTTTCAGAAGCTATACAAGTTTTATGGAGCTCAGAGAAGGGAATGATCATGATAAGCTTCCTACCTGAACCATCAATTCAGGTTCACTTACACCAGAGGTGCTGGCAGGAGGACCGTTGAAGGAGCAGCCTCAGTGATCATTCAGCAAGGGAATCAGGTCTAAGACCATGACTCACTCTGCTGGAAATCTTTTTTTCTGCAAAAGACATTTATTGAGCACTTAATAATTTCAAGTGCTACTCTTGATGCTATAAATACAAAATGTGGTTGAATTTCATTTTCCCAGCAATTTAGAGATGTTAAGGGATTAAAGAAAAGCAGAGCTCACAGACAGCACAGGGCCTGGCCCTGATGAGTCCTCCAGAAGTGCTTGTTCATCACCATCCCTGCCCCATCCCCACTGCCTGGATGAAATCATTGAGCCTCCAGTAGGTTTACTGAATTTACAGGAGTCACACAGCTGACAAGTGAGAGAACCCAGCTGAGATTTAAACCAAGGTTGGTCTGGCCTCAGACCTCGTGCTGCTACATCCTTGTAGAGTTTCTGAAGCTTTGTGATTCCCTCTGCCCCGTACCTTTCTACTGTCTGTCTGCCCATGACTGGCAGGACTAGCATTGTTATGTTAGGCATGACCAGGAAGAGAGCTCAGGGAACTTTTATCTACTCTGTAGCTAGTCTGGGTATGGACATGTCTGTAAGGATAAAGTGGGTGCGGGGGTCCACCTTGAAGAGAATCCAGCAGGCTGAGCCCCTCATGCCACTGCGGTCAGGAAGAGCAAGAGGGTCATTCCTGCCTGGTGGTAGAAAGCCAGTGTGGAATAAAGGATGTGAAGCCAGAGGCTTGGGCTTACTGGTGGCAAAACTCTTTCCATTGGAGGGTTTTCACATCCTCCTCTAAATACTGGTCTGCATATTGTGCTGTGGTGATTTATTTGGTTGGTGGCCAGGCATGTTTTTCCCAGGTTTCTCTGAAAACAAAACAAAACCCCACATGCAGATTAGTACATTTATCCATCTCCTTATCTGTAGACCCACCCACACTTTACACAGTTTCACTTACACAATGCTGTCTCCTAAAACATTTGTTGCCACCTCTCTGCTAAAGATAATCAGGAAATTGTAGCATGCCCCAACTAAATCCGTGGTCCTTAAAAGCCAGCATTATACCACACCCTGATGCAGAGAAATCACAGAATCAGGCCTCAACTTCTCCATAGACCTTCCTCCTGAGAGAAATGGAAAACTTTTCCAACTCTGAAGAATCAGCAGAGCCCTGGACCCAGTTATCGGGAGCCAGATGCTAGAGTGGCTTGTGTGGAGGATTATGTCTGTGTAAATTTCATTATAAACATGTCATTGGAAGAAATATCTTCTGAATATTTAGTTTTGGAGGTTTATATTAAGAAGATTTTTCTAACTTCGTAATAAGAATGGAGAGTGCAAAATGAAAGCAACTTTTATAAACTTGGCTGCTTCAGGGTCAGGGACAGGCACAGTCGTTTGTGCAAGGACATTTCTGAGGGCCTGTCCTTCATGGAGCACAAGTCCACATTCAGTGTACACTGGCAGGAGATAGGAGCTAATATCCCTTGCCTTCAAGCAGTTCATTTTCTTTTGAGGGTCAGAACTGAACCAAATGCAATAGTGGAACAGCCATTAGGAAAGATCAAATCAATGAATATAAGTCAGCGCAGCACCACCTCAGTCATGTGTAACAGAGGCTAAAGACGTATGAGATATGGGAGGAGAAGTCAGGACAGTTTCCTGGAGGAAGTGTTTTGTATTTCGGATCTGACTTTAAAGAAGGAAAGAAACATGTTAGCAGGGAGATGCTCTCAGGCCCTCTCAGTGAAGTGGGTACATCCGAGTCTTGCCCAGCTGTGTGGTTTTCATGTTCATAGGAAAGATTTTCTCTCATCCCCCTCCTAACCATTTGCTCTCTGAGACCCAAGCTCTCCCTCCCCTCCACCATCTTCACAAGCCGTGAGCGCCAGGTGTTTGAGCCCATCTGACAACGTGTCTTGCCCCTTTGGACCCGGGCCGGTGATATTAAGTGTCTCCCGCACGCCTTGACAGATGTCCTTCTTCATAGCAGTCACGCCCCGGTGACTTCCCTGGGAAGAGGCTCAAGCGCTCCCTCTTGTCCCCAGGGAGAGGGCCAGACCGGCTCAGGTCATTGTCCTCGAATGTCCCCCCGTGGCCTCAATCTGGAGTTCAGACCCAGGGCTTAGCATCTCCTGCAGGTGTCTTATCCTTGTGCAAGAACTCAAGACTTCAGAGGGTGAGGCAGCCAGTGAGCAGCTGATTCTGACTCTAAAGAGCCTTGGAAAAGTCCCTGGGTTCCATGGTAAAGAATCGTTTTGAAATCTTGACTTGAAGGGAAAAATAAATCTGTTTGAACAGATATTTCTCCAAGCAGTCAGACACAAAAGGGATTCTGATCACTTGGTTAGGAGACCCCTGTCCATGTCACTTCCTTCCAAGGAGTTTTATTTTGTTGTTTGGCTCCAGTTTTCTGAATTAATTCTGAAAACCTATTAAGACTTGGGGAGAAAGGGGCTGAAATTACTTCCACCTGCTTCTAACTTATGAGACCATGAGATTTTAATTTACGTGTGTGTGTGACCTCACAAGACCACCAGCTTACTTCATGTATAAGATGTGAGTGTTGTTTCAGCCATCTCTCTAGGATGGTTGGGGGCCATACTTCTTGCCCTCAGAGTAGAGTAGGAATCCTGAGCCATTTTTCTAATACACTCTGTAAAGCACGGTCCTTGAGGACCAAGGATAACAGGTGTTTCAAAAACTGAATTTAGAATGAGGAGAGAGAAACCTGGAGGTGGACAGAAAGGTCTGTTCAGAGATTCTCAAAGGGATGTTCCCTGGAGGACGAGGTCTCCAAAGACCTGCATGTAGCATCACACACGTTGTGCGCTTACACAAACACAACCAGCACAGCAGGTGACAGATGTCTGGCAGGGGCTGGGTCTGCTGGAAAGAAGCCACTCCTTTTTCTTAGTACAATGGTGACCGCTCCTTGCAGTGTAACTTGTGAAAACTGAATGCAGATGTGAAGTTGCACAACGAACAAAGATGCTCATGTGTGTGTGCTCAGTCGCTCCACGTGTCCAACTCTTTGCAAGTCCATGGACCGTAGCCCACCAGGCTCCTCTGCCTATGGAATTTTCTAGGCAAGAGTACTGGAGTGAGTTGCCATTTCCTATTCCAGGGGATCTTCCCGACCCAGGGCTCGGACCCGCGCCTTTTGCGTTTCCTGTATTGGCAGGCAGATTCTTTAAATTGGAGTTCCATCCAATTTAAATCCCCTGTGGCAAGTCCTGTGTCCTGATAGGGGCTTCGTCTCCCTGAAGGACAGAGCTGGCAGCTTAGATGTCATGTGTCCATGTTTCACTGCCCTCTTATAGTGTCTTTTTCTAATTCACCCAGAGGTGGATCGGGACCAGACTTACCCAATCCAATGAGAGGGACACCTTTTCCTCACCTGCCCAGAGGCCTTCTAGTCTACCTATTGCTCTGTTGCCGCTTTATCTGCTTTAAGGCCTTGATACTTAATCTGGCATTTAAAGGACTTGCCTGGTGGCTCAGATGGTAAAGAATCCAGCTGCAATGCAGGAGACCTGGGTTTAATCCCTGGTTCAGGATGATCGCCCAAAGGAGGGCATGGCAACCCATGCCAGTATTCTTGCCTGGAGGATTCCATGGACAGATGTGCTACAGTCCATGGGGTCGCCAAGTTGGACATGACTGAGCAACTAACATTTTCACTTTCACTGGCATTTAAAACTTGAATATCTATGTTAAGAGTTACAATTTTGATTTTAAAATATTCTTGCAGATCTGTGGCCGTGCTAACAGAGTGTATGAGGAACAAGATGCTGGCCAAATTCTTCAGGGAACGGCAGGAAACTTTGAAACACTCACTGCCTCTGGGGTCCTATCTCTTGAAGCCAGTTCAGCGGATTCTCAAGTATCATCTCCTTTTGCATGTAAGTTTCTGCCCGCACTGGAAGGACTTTCTAGAGGCTAAGGGTTTTATGTGTATATATTAAGTTTAGGAGAAAAAAAAAATCAAAAGTGGCTGTGGACATATGGAAACGTTTTCCACACTCATACTTTACAACTGACTAATCTGCTTTGAGGAATTAGAGATATTTGTATGGTAGCCCTGCAGCTTCATTGATAACAGCCAAGTAGAAAGATTCATTTTAGCTCTAATGGTTAAAGGGCTTACAAGTCCTTCACTCCAGGCAGTGACAGTTTCAAGCAAGGAGCTGTCTTCTTAATGAACAACAGATTTTTTTGTGTATGCTTTATTTTACTTCCATGAGCCCGAATTAGGTAGGCAGTTGGGAGTAAGAGCTGTTTGTCATAGATTAGCTTTCGTAGGAGCAAAAAGAAAGGGCTGAAAGGAGAGAAGACAGATGAGCAGTGTGATAAATGTCTTTGAGCTGGGCTTCACCTCACTTTGGGTTCTGTTCTCTTTATATCATTTCCCATTATTTGTACAAAATTTAAGGAGGCTTTAGAAACAAAAGTAGACATAGCTCTCATACATTCTCATTTCTTATCCTCTAAGGAAGCTGATAAAAATGGAAAATAGTGTTCTCAAAAGTAATTTCATTCCGTAAGAAGAGTGAATTGCCTTGGCAATTTGATGAAGACAGGATAGCCAAGTGGTTAGGTTGGGAGCAGGGCTGTGGTCAAGACACTACCTGGGTTCCAGTCCTGTGCATTTCCCACATTCATGGTGTCTCATAGGCAGTCAATACAGAAAAACTGTTATTTTTATTTTGTTACTTTATTTTATTAATTGGAGTGTAATTGCTTTCAATGGGGCTTCCCTGATGTAAAGAATCTGCCTGCAATACAGGAGACCCAGGTTTGATCCCTGAGTTGGGAAGATCCCCTGAAGAAGAGAATGGCTACCCACTGCAGTATTCTTGCCTGGAGAATCCTACGGACAGAGGAGCCTGGTGGGCTGCGATGTTTTGTTAGTTTCTGGTGTACAGCAAAGCAAATCAGCTACACGTTTACATATATCCCCTTCCCACTTGAGCCTTCCTCCCACACCCCAACTTTATTATTTTTAATGCTACATTAAAAATCTTTTCATAAAAGATTTAAATTCAGAGTTCGTATCTATATCAGCATGCCTGCAGTATACATATATCTCTTTTTAAATGATTCCAGGCTTCTAACTTGGTTAAGCATTCCAAGGTTGCCTAGTTCACACGCATTTAAAACTGAAAGCGCTCTTTATGGTCCATCTTTACCAGAAATTTCTCAGCTTTGTCTGCTTGCCTGTGTGGCCCATCTTGGGAGAGTCTTGTGTCCAATGAAACCACATTGTGGATATTATTTTAGTTGTTCGATTGGCTTTAATGACCCCTAAATTTAGTGGGATTAATTTACTAAATCAGTGCCAAATAATTCTTTAAAAAATACTGGCTTTCCCACCATAGATCTTTGCTGGACTCTGCTAATATGGTATAGACTGTAGCCCGCCAGGCTCCTCTGTCCATGGAATTCTGCAGGCAAGAATCCTGGAGTGGGCTGCCATTCCTTTCTCCAGGGGATCTTCCCGACCCAGGGATTGAACTCGGGTCTCCTGCATCACAGGCAGATTCTTTACCATCTGAGCCACCAGGGAAGCCCATCTGAGTCCAGTGTGTCTCAATAATATCTACCTAATGGCTTTCTAGACAATAAGTCAATCAAAAGAAAAGTCTCAGATCTCTGTCACTTAAACAAGACTCCACTTGAGATTCTTACAAAGAGTTAACTGCTAGGAAGAACAGCCCTCACCCTCTAAATTAAAAGCTGGGATGTTAGTACATGCTGCTATAACAAAATGCCCTAGCCTGGGTGACTTGGACAGCAAACATTTATTTCTCAGTTTTGGAGGCTGAAAGCCAAAGATCAGGGGGCGAGCATGGCTGAGTTCTCGTTTGCAGCCTGCCTTCTCCGCTTCATTTCCTCGCATGGTAGGAAGAGGCAAGCCTGCTCTCTGGGGTCTCTTTTATAAGAGCACTAACCCCTTTATGATGGCACCACTCTCACGGCCGCTTGTTTAGTCGCTAAGTCTTATTCAATTCTCTGCAGTCCCTGGACTGGAGCATACCAGGCTCCTCAGTCCTCCACTGTCTCCCGGAGTTTGCTCAAATTCATGTCCATTGGATTAGTGATGCCATCCAACCATCTCATCCTCTGCCACCCCTTTCTGCTTTGGGTTCAGTCTTTCCCAGCATCAGGGTCTTTTCCAATGAATTGACTCTTTGCATGAGGTAGCCAAAGTATTGGCGCTTCAGCATCAGTCCTTCCAATGAATATACAGTTGATTTCCTTTAGAAGTGACTGGTTTAATCTCCTTGCAGTCCAAGGGACTCTCAAGAGTCTTCTCCAGCACCACAATTCAAAATCATCAATCCTTTGGTGCTCAGCCTTCTTTATGGTCCAACTCTCACATTCATACATGACTACTGGAAAAACCGTACGGACCTTTGTCAGCAAAGGGATGAATCTGCTTTTTACTATACTGTCTAGGTTTGTCATAGCTTTCCTTCCAAGAAGCAAGCTTCTTCTAATTTCATGGCTGCAGTCACCGTTTGCATGGCCTAGTCACCTCCAAAGGCCCCCATCCTAATCCCAGCACATTAAAGGAAAGGATTTCAACATACTAATTTGTGGAAGATACAACCACTAGGTCTGTAACAGCTGATAGTAAAGAAAAAAGGGAAGAGCAGTAGTTAGATGAATTTAAAACTGACTTCCAGTTTCCTGGAGTATTTTTGCTTTCATACTTGGTTTAAAGTGTTCCTTCTGTGTCTTTCACATCACTTCAAAGTTGTGTAGTCACCCATGAAGATCCCCACAGGAATACACTCTGTACTTCTGAGTCTGTTTATGATCAACAGGAGTGCCTCTCAGGCTAAAAGAAGAAATGATTATTTTTTAAAGTTTGCTCTTGATCTTGCTGCTGCTGCTAAGTCGCTTCAGTCGTGTCTAACTCTGTGCGACCCCATAGATGGCAGCACACCAGGCTCCCCCATCCTTGGGATTCTCCAGGCAAGAACACTGGAGTGGGTTGCCATTTCCTTCTCCAATGCATGAAAGTGAAAAGTGAAAATGAAGTCGCTCAGTCGTGTCCGACTCTTAGCGACCCCATGGACTGCAGCCCACCAGGCTCCTCCGTCCATGGGATTTTCCAGGCAAGAGTACTGGAGTGGGGTGCTGCTCTTGATCTTACCTGGAAGTTATTAGTGATGTGGTTTCATAGGGCCTTTCTAACAGCTGAGTCTGAGTATAGAAAGAAAATGTAAATTCCTTGCCAGTTTCTAGCTGGATGGAAAGTTTGAGGATTCAGTAAAAGTGAACAAAGTGACTATAAGACAATGGAATTTTCATAATTTATACCATGAGATTCAACCTCTACCCTTGAGCTTAACATGTGTGCATGATAAGTATCATAGGAGCAATCTAATTGATCATAATATCTTCTTACTGTTTTAGATATTTACATTGGAATTTAGATACCTACAAGGTATTGCTGTTCTTTTAACAAGATACAGCTTCAATTAAATAACCATTTACTTACCACCTACTTCTCTCGTGGGCACTTTTGAGAAGATAAAGGATTAAAGGGACTATGCAATAGTCCCTATCCTTAGACTCACAGAAGTCTAGGGACATGTGTCTTGTGTACTTGAAAGAACTGGAGTAGAACCCTGTCCCTTTCTCATCTGCCTGGGATTGTGAAATTCCAATGCTTTGCTAAGTGCTGGTGTTACATTCTTCTGAGCATCAGAGAGTGAATACTTGAACTATAAGCTCTCTCTCAACACTCAGAAGGAGTATCTTCAGTGAATTTCATTTGGGCTTTAAAGCCTTGACTACATGAAAATACACTTTCTACATAGGTTTTTTTTTTTTTTTTGAAACATAATGTCCACTGTTTTCTTTTTCTTCTTTAATTTGTTATGTTCTAAGCCCTGTGTGTGATGTTTTGCTTCCCCTGGGAGAAAAAGAATCAGTATATTTTCCATATTTTAAGAGCGAGAACTATATACATTGGCCACCAGGAATTTCAGAAATCTCCAACTGCAATATCAACTCTCCTATCTCCTACAATCACCCTGATGTCTCTGTGAGACTTAATGGCCTATATACTTATTTCATCATGCTTGTCAAATTCCTCCTTGTAAAATTCTAATCAGCTTCTATCTTTCCTAACTCCATTTTTATTCATTCTTATAATTTCTTTGCAGGTTTTTCTGGTAGTTATCTCAAGATCTTAAGGAAAGATAGTAGTGTGTAAATAAATGAGCAAAAATAAAATGAGAAACTCATTTTAGAAGTACCATTTGTTTCAGTCAATATATGGGGAAAAAAAAGAAAATAATTAGAGTGGTTTTTTGTTGTTTGTTTATTTTTGTTTTAGGAAATAGAAAATCACCTTGACAAGGACACAGAGGGCTATGATGTGGTGCTTGACGCCATAGACACGATGCAGAGAGTAGCCTGGCACATCAACGACATGAAGCGGAAGCATGAACATGCCATCCGCCTGCAGGTGAGGCCTCGGGGTGGCAGTGTCTGGTGAGGCCATGGGCCTACTGCTTGCTACCGTTTCCCAAATCAGGTGTTAAGTCTGCTCAGTCTTGCAGGTCACCCAGGATCTTCATCACAGATCTCGCTAAGAAACATCAGGACCAAAAAAAAAAAAGAAAAGAGTAGGCCGTCAATAATACTGATCATTGTTGAATGTAGTTATTATGACTCAGGGAACTCAAACTAGGGTCTGTGACAGCCTCAAGGGGTGGGATGGAGTGGGAGGTGGGAGGGAGGTTCAAGGTGGAGTGTCATGCATATACCTATGGCTAATTCATGTTGATGTATGGCAGAAATCAACACCATATTGCAAAGTTGTTATCCTTCAATTAAAAATAAATAAATCCCTGGGTCAGGAAGATCCCCTGGAGAATGGAATGGCACTCCAGTATTCTTGCCTGGAGAATTCCATGGACAGTGGAGCCTGACAGGCTACAGTCCATGCGGTCGCAAAGAGTCAGACACGACTGAGTGTCCAAACTGTGTAAAAGGGTTTTAAGCCTCTGTTCCTCTGTCACTAGTTCACAAAGTCATGAGATGGTGAACCTGTGGTGATGTGGCAGGGGACTCAGGAAGGAGGACTAAGTCCAGAACCAGATCCTTGGCAGTTTTCCTGGGGAGGGGACGTCACTGCAGCATTTTAGACCCCTCACTTTTAAAATAAGACATGTTCGTTAATGTCCCTTCCATCGTCACCGTATTTAGCTCTAAATTCCTGGGAACTTCGGATGGATGCTAAGTCAGTGACCATGTCCTAGGCACCTTAGAAGATATGCTATTTAAAAACTGAAGGTCGTGTCTGCTCAGAGACTAGGCCGAGGCTCTTGGTTGTCCCCGGAGTAAAAGAAAAGCCCAGTGTGACTCCATGCTATGCAGAGCACCTGCGTTCAGCTTGGGAGAAAACCATGTCCTTTGGCCCATACATTCGAACAGAGCTCTAGGTTTCATCTACATGCAGCCAGAGGGTAGTAATTGAGTGTCAAAAATCAAAGGAAAAGGACATTCTAATCTTCCAGGCCATATCTGCTTTGTGTAAGCAATAATAAAGGTTTTAATGCTTCATCATTGAAGTGTTCTGTGGACATAATGTCAGCTAGATATTCAGAAATGGCTCAGTGACTGTTTTTTCATAGCTTAGGAGTCTGTCTGGCAGTCTGAAGACACCACTAAATCAGCCTCTGGCTCTGAATCACCTCCATTTGTACTTTCAACTTAAGAATTTTCAAGTGGTTTTGTGGGCTGCTTAATTCAGTGCTGTTTTTGAATATTTTCATTTTTACAAAATAACAAAATCCATTTTCTTTAAAAAGTTAATGTGGACATACAATATATCCCAAAGAAACTTCAAAGTCCAGTTATCCATTTCTGTTTATCAAGTTCCATTAAAAATGCAATGGGGGACTTCCCTGGTGGTCCAGTGGTTAAGAATCTGCCTTCCAATGCAGAAGACATGAGTTTGATCCCTGACCAGGGAACTAAGATCTAATATGCCAAGGGGCAACTAAGCCCACACACGGGAACTACTGAACCCATGAGCCACAACTAAGATCCGATGCAGCCAAAAAACAAAAACAAACAAAAATCACACTGGTGAAGAAACATTCATTTCCTTTCCCCCAATGAATGGGATCAATGTCAGAAAATTTCTGAGAAGATGTATCTTGTGTGATCTTCTATCAGTTTTCATTATGGGTTACTTGTATGTGGTGTGACTTCAATTTCTGGAAGAAGGTTTTTAGGTCAGTAGCTCTGAAGGTTTTTGTCCAAGATAAGGGATGAGCGTATCTTGGGAAGGATGGTGAGAAGGTCACACACTGGCAGCCTCTGTTCCTGGCTTTTGAAAGACAACCTCACTGCCTTAGTAGAGGGATTATTGCAGGAGGGGAAGAAGTAATTAGCAACCTGTCAAATAACACCTTGGTTAAGTTCTATTAACCCTTAAGTGACACCAGCCCTAAATGTAGATTTATGTCGTGGACAATGGATACCATCAGACACCACTCAGGACCCTGAGACCCTGCCACAGGTATTTGGACCCCATTCCCGAGGCTCAGTGGACTTCCCAGGTGGCGCTAGTGGTAAAGAAACCCACCTCCCAAAGCCCGAAACATAAGAGGCACTTTCGACCTCTGGGTCAGGAAGATCCCTGGAGGTGGGCATGGCAACTCACTCCAGTACTCTTGCCTGGAGAATCCTATGGACAGAGGAACCTGGCAGGCTACCATCCATAGGGTTGTAGAGAGTTGGACATGATTGAAGGAACTCAGCATGCACGCACCCATCAAAGCTCAACAAACAGGTCCCTGGAACAGGACCTTCCCAAGGTCCTCCCCACCTTGCCCTCCTACCTCCTGTTTAATCACAGGGCATGTTCACTCTTTCAGGAGATACAGAGTTTGCTCACCAACTGGAAGGGCCCAGACCTGACCAGCTACGGGGAGCTGGTGCTTGAAGGGACCTTTCGCCTCCAGCGGGCCAAGAATGAGCGGACGCTCTTCCTCTTTGACAAGCTGCTGCTCATCACCAAGAAGAGAGACGACACGTTTACATACAAAGCCCACATCCTGGTAGGTCTGAGTGGGTGTCCCGGGTGGGGACTGGGGGCGCTGGTTCTGCTCCCTTGCGAGCCTGACTCGCCCTCTCTGCTTGCCTCTCCAGTGCGGCAACCTCATGCTGGTGGAAGTGATCCCAAAGGAGCCCCTCAGCTTCAGCGTCTTCCACTACAAGAACCCCAAGCTGCAGCACACAGTTCAGGTACCAGCGTCCCTTTGCCTCCCTGTGAGGCTCACCCTCATGCATGAGGAGCGTCATGTGCCTGATGGCCTTTCCACGGCTTGCTGGCCACCCCGCATGTGTCCTGTCCGGTCAGAGGTCCTAGGGGTGGCCGTGTCTTGTGAGAGGTTGGGTTGCGTGACTGTCCACCTCTCCTCCTGGTAGGCGAAGTCACAGCAAGACAAACGCCTGTGGGTTCTGCACCTAAAGAGGCTGATCCTGGAGAATCATGCGGCAAAGATTCCAGCTAAGGTAAGACCAGAAGGGCAGCGAACAATAAAACAGAAAGGAATTCAGGTCTCAGGAAGACAGCCTGATGGGAATAAATGTACACTTTCAAAATGAAGACTGTTGAAAGAGAAGCTACGTAAGGGAACAACTGCACCAGCCATTCATACTGAAAAGATTCATATTCAGAGAGACTCTGCAGAGAGTTTTTGGTTCATTAATGTCATTGTTGTTTGAAAGAAGAAAAATAAGGGAAAGATTGTAAAAGAATTTTCTAGAGCACTAATACAAAATAAGAGAGTTATGAGAATTATTCAATACTGTGCTAAGCACCTAGGGTAAATAAAGCTGGTTTAGGTTCTGTGGGAAGCAAGTCCCAGACTTGGCCGCGAAGGAATCTGCAGACAAGGGAGCTAGTCATATAAATGATGAACTGTTTGCTAAATAGGATGAATTAATAGAGAGATAAGCCAAGTATTGTGGACGAGTAAAGTATTCAAGTTTATGGTCGAGTGAGGAGAGGAAAGAAAATGCCTTTTACCTCAGTTTTGGCAGATGAGGAATATTTTTATTAAATGGGGAAAAAACAAGGGAAACCAAGCTGAGAGAACAGCATAAACAAAAAACAAAGAGGTGTGAAAAGGGGCCCTGTGTTAAACAGCACACAGACTGTGCTTGAATGGAAGTCCTCAGATTGAATGGTCGAGTTCTCAGGAGATGGAGTAGGAGGTAAGATTAGAGAAATGGAAAGCAGTCAGCTGACCTTTGAAGGCTTTGAACACACACACACACACTGAGGAACCTGGATTATTGTAGGGGAAGCTCCTGAAGCTTTTGGAGGGAGGGGATGGTCTGTGCTGTGTTCTGAGAGTGTCATTTTGGGGGCAGTGTGACGGGTAAGCTGGTAGAGCATCACTGGCAGCAGGAAAAGAATTGGCAGGTCTCCGTGGTGGGCTGGAAAGGAGAAGAGGGGCACTGCCAGGTAGCAGAAGAGGAGGAGGAGAGGCAGCGTAGAAGAGGGGAGGGAGAAGTAAGTCAAGGACGAGTCAGGTGTTGGGCCAAGAGGCTGATGTCGTAAGTTCCAAGACAGGCTGCCAGGGAGAGGAACCGGTTGGATGGGCCTGAGAGGGAGGCGTGGTGGCCCATGTGCAGGGGCAGTTCAGCTGCAGGAGAGACGCAGGTCACCCTGGCAGTCACCAAAGCCCGGAGATTTGATAGGAGGGCCCACACAAAGGCATAACGGGAAGACAGACCCTTGGGAATCCAACATCTAAGTGCTCGGCAAGGGGCGGAGGATTTGGAGAAGAACCAAAGAAAAAGTGGGCAAATGAGGCAGTAAGAAAAGCGAAGGAGAAAGTATGGTAAGAAAGGAAGGAAAGAACCTCCCTGAGAAAGAGTGGAGTAACCGTCTCAAAGGCCGAAGAGATGACAACAGATTCAAACAAAAGCAGATATTAGGTTTGGCAACTAAGAGATAAGGGGGAGAGAGAGCAGTGGGTTGAAGAGAAATAAGGAACAGATTGGGTGTGGCCTTCTTTTTTTAAGCAAAGTTCAGAAGGGACAAACAGTAGTAGTTTGAGGAGAGGTGAGAGCAAAGGAAGACACTTTGCCCTCATGAAGAATGTCATGGGCATGTAAGCTGAGGGGATGAGGAAACAGGAGACAGGAAAGATAAGAGGTGGGGCACTCCTTGGAATGTGACTCTGGGGAGATGGAAGGATAGGGACATCCTTAATCCAGAATTTGGGGTCGGGGTGTGTACTGTAAATATAGTCTAATAAAAACATTAGATTGTGAA
>SJYT01070708.1:0-12090 GCA_006410635.1 Cephalophus harveyi | reverse complement strand
CCTTGATCACCACCATTTCCCCCCATCACTGCACTTGCTTCTTTTTAGCACTTATCACCCTCTCCCTACCCCATTTGCCCATTCAGCGTCTATCTGCTGAAGCAAATGCCCACTCTCTTGCCTGCCCTGCTCACTGCTGTCTCCAGAGCCCTGATGCCATGCCTGGCAAACAGCAGGCAGTCTTTGATTATTTGATGGATGAGGAATGAATGTGGTTGGAGAGGCAGCAGGTAGCTTTCTGAGAGGGTAAAGGCAAACATAAGCATGACTGATGAAGATCTGGAGCCAGCAGGAAGTGGCCAGACTTCATTGATTTAGCTGTTTTTGCAAATATTTATCATGCGCCTTCTGTATATCAGTGCTCTTCAAGGTGCTGGGGACCCAGCAGTGAAATAGATAAAAATCTGTCCTAGTAGAGCTGGCCTTCTCGAGAACAGTTACAAAACAAGAGACCTAAGAAATGAGGGAATTATGTAACCTGGTAGAAGGTGAGATGCATTGTGAACAAGAAATAGAAGAGTAAGGCAAGGAGAATGGAAATGAATGAGGGTGAAGGAAGCTGTACCGCAAATGCAAGAACTGCAGGAAGCAAGGCGCTAACCAGGCAGACATCCAGGGAAGGACCCTCCAGGCAGAAGGAACGGAACCCTGAGCAGGACTGAGCCAGGTATTTTGGAGGAACAAATGGTAAGAGGTCGGAGTAGCTGGAGTGGATAGGTGTGGGCAGCAGCTGACAGGAGAAGAGGTCAAAGAGCTGGAAGGGGCCAACTCATTTAGGCCTCGTAGGCTTGCAGTGTCCAACAAGGTAGCCACTGGGCACATGTGACTGTTTAAATGGAATACAATGTAGAGTGGAATTCCCCAGTCTCACTGGGAACTTTTTCAAGGGCTTAGTAGCCAATGTAGGCTGTGGCTATGATATTGGACATTACAGATAAAGAATGTTGCCATCACTGCAGAAAGCTCTGAGTTGGACAGATAGTTGAAGACTTCAACTTTTACTCTGAGTGAAATGGAGAGCCATGTCGGGCTTGTGTGGAGGAGTGGCATTCTGGGTTCTGTGTTGAGAATAGAGTCTTGATGGGTGAAATCAGAAAGCTCCCGGTCACAATCAGAGACTGTGGTGGAATTAATGATGGCGGCTCAGGTCAGGGCCGCAGCAGAGGAGGTGGTGGGCCGTGGTCAGAGTCTTGATATTTTGAACGTGGAGGCAGCAGGACTTGCCGACAGATTGAATACAGGAAATGATAAAGGAGAGAGACGGGGGTCAAGAATGATGCCAAGGTCTGGATAGCCAGAAGGACAAGGGTGCCACCTTTTGGGTGGGGGGAGGCTGTGGGAGGAGCAGCCTTGTGGGATGGAGGGAAATCAGGAGTTTAGTCTTGGATATTTTTGGGGTTATTTCCGCTAGACATCCATGTGAAGACACTGATCAGACAGTTGGGTATATGAGCCTAGCATTCAGAAGGATCTGAACCAAATATATATACTTGACCATTGTTAGAACAGACACAGCGACAAGGACCCAAGACTGGATGAGCTCATCAAGGGAGTGAAGACAGAAGACCTCTGAGGAGCAAGCAGAGGGCTGCCTAGCACTAANCATCCATGTGAAGACACTGATCAGACAGTTGGGTATATGAGCCTAGCATTCAGAAGGATCTGAACCAAATATATATACTTGACCATTGTTAGAACAGACACAGCGACAAGGACCCAAGACTGGATGAGCTCATCAAGGGAGTGAAGACAGAAGACCTCTGAGGAGCAAGCAGAGGGCTGCCTAGCACTAAAGGCCTCCGTGGGGCAAGAGCAAGCCTAGGGTAAGTAAGTTTTCACACTGTGAAGACACTGCTATTCCATCCCAGCAGCCCTGGGGATTTTGGAAGGTTTTTATCAAGCACATCACAAACCCACTCTGACTCTTATGATTTCTCCTTCATTTCACAAGGTTAAGGGAATATCTGAGTGAAGCTTCAGTCCTTACAATGGCCGACAAAGCTCTACATGAATAATTCCCCAGTCCCTTCACTTCTTCCATCTCCTGAGATGCTCCAAATGTGCTCACTGTGCTTCAGCCACACCCTGGCCACCCGTAGTCCCTCAGACACATCAGGTCTCTCTGCCCCAGGGACTTTGCACTGACTGTTTTCTTGATCTAGAATGCCCGGGGCTTACTTTCTGACCACTCCACACTCCCTGCCCACTTACTCCAGTTTTTCTTTCCCTGAAAGACTTGTCTCCATCTGGCATACTAAACATCTTTATTTTTTAGGTGTGTATTTATTTTAAAAATAGTTACTCGTACTTACTCATTTGCTTGGCTGTGTCGGGTCCTGGGTGCAGCGCGCAGGGTCTTTGTTGCATTGTGTGGGCTCTTTTGTCGTGGTGTCTGGACTCTCTAGCTGTGGTGCTCGGGCACTGGAGTGCACGCGCTCCGCTTTTTAAAAATAGTTACTCGTACTTACTCATTTGCTTGGCTGTGTCGGGTCCTGGGTGCAGCGCGCAGGGTCTTTGTTGCATTGTGTGGGCTCTTTTGTCGTGGTGTCTGGACTCTCTAGCTGTGGTGCTCGGGCACTGGAGTGCACGCGCTCCGCTGCACCACAGCATGTGGGATCTTAGTTTGCTGACCAGGGATCGAACCCATGTCCCCTGCATTGCAATGTGGATTCTTAACCACTGAACAACTAGGAAAGTTTGTTCTTCCTTCATTTATTGACTGTCTCCTCTCAGCAGAAAGTCAGATCCTTGAGGGCAGGGATGCTTGTTTATTTTTGCCCAGTGAGGGACCTCTGGCATAGGAGACAGTACCTGGCATGTGGGAGACACTCAGTAAATACCTGTGTTGAATAAATCAACATTAGAGTGTGGCCCCAGGACCGTAAAAAACTATCCACAAATGGGCAAATCATACACAGGGAAGCAGGGTACATTGTGTTTCTCCATTTTCTTCTCAGCCTCAGGGAAATATGGACTTTTGACTCCTCTCAGAATTTAACTGGGGGCAAGGAGGATGAAGAAAGCAACAAAATAGGGAGGGGAATCTGAGATAAGAGCTGACTTGTTGCTTTCAGGAGAGCTTGTGTCATGCTACCACCTCTCAGGGGACACGAGAAGGTGGCAACGTGTCATCCCATCTCCGGAGATGATGGCAGCTCTTCCTCCTCCGTCTCCACCTCCTCTTTCTCTCCCATCTCCCTTTCTTGCTGTCACTTCAAATGCTGCCCTCTGTGGCTTCTTCTAAATAGCCAGGGTGGGAATATACAGGGGCGAGGTATCAGGGTTCCCTTTGAAGCCTGGCCTAGCTACTGCTGCCCGTGTACCTCTCCCAGTGGGACAAGCGCCCGGCTTCTCATGTCTGATGGTGGGTGGGTGTGGGGAGGGTCTGCAGGGCACTCAGCTCACTGCAGATGCCTTGACTTTGACACAGACCCTGAGAGGTGGAGGCAAAGCGTGGGGAGAAGAGAGTTTGCTTGACAGTGGCTCCCTTCTTTTCTCTCTTTTAAAAAATTTCAGCAAATCGATCGTGTTGGAAAAATTGGACAATTATTTTGACAGCACCTTGTTTCTGACGGCCAGGGGTGAGGTGACAAAGAGAGAGAACAAAGATGCAGGTCTCCCTGTCTAATTCTCTTTGTCCAGCATAAAGCATCATTTCTCCTGATTGTTGAAAATGCCTCCCCTGGCTCAGCAAGGACTTTGAAGAGAAGCGGAGGCCCTGAAACATGCACATTTCACAGGCTTTGTTCTGAATATTATCCTCATCACTGCAGATATGCTTGAGTCTTAGGGGTTAAGGAGCGGGAATAGACTGGGAGCAGCTCCAGTTCCTGGCTGCAGGCTGTGGGCTGAGTGGGAGTCGGATGCCTTAGAGCAATGGGGGAGTGATTCTCAGATCAGAAGCTGACATGGTTTTATCCAGAAAAGACACATGGTTCTCTGACTCACCGCATTTCCATGCAGGCTTGAACTGGGACACATCAAGGGAACACGAATGTTTTTAGAACCAGCTTCACGGAGGAGGAGAATGAGACATGCTTTTTACCAAATTCCTCTGAAGGACAAAAGGTCTTGATCCAGGGTAGATGGTGAAAGAAGGTAAAATGTCAGGCAGAGAGAGAGGATTGAAAATGATCATAAAGTCAAAGTAAAAACAGTGGGGAGTGCTGGTGGCATCCACGTGTAGTATCTTGCTGTGAAGTAGTGTCTGGAATCAGACCCATGTTAAATCCTATTTCCTCCAATGACCAGTTGGCCAACCTCAGGGCTTCCTCTTTCCTCTCTCTAAAATGGGTATAATAATAGTACCTGAAGTGAAAGAGTGGGAGAAGGCAATGGCACCCCACTCCAGTACTCTTGCCTGGAAAACCCCATGGATGGAGGAGCCTGGTAGGCTGAAGTCCATGGGGTCGCTAAGAGTCAGACACGACATTAGCAACTTCACTTTGACTTTTTCACTTTCATGCTTTGGAGAAGGAAATGGCAACCCACTCCAGATTCTTGCCTGGAGAATCCCAGGGATGGGGGAGCCTGGTGGGCTGCTGTCTATGGGGTTGCACAGAGTCAGACATGACTGAAGCGACTTAGCAGCAGCAGCAGCAGAAGTGAAAGAGTAGTCACTCAGTCATGTCCAACTCTTTGAGACCCCGTGGAGTGTAGCCCACAAGGCTCCTCTGTTCATGGGATTCTCCAGGCATGAATACTGGAGTGGGTTGCCATTTCCTTCTCCAGGGGATCTTCCTGACCCAGGGAATGAACCCAGGTTTCCTGCATTGCAGGCAGATTCTTTACCATCTGAGCCACCAGGGGAATCCCACTAAGGTTCCTGTAAAGAGGTCCTACTTCCTGTGCCTCAGGGACCCCGGTGTTCTCAGCCAGCTGTTATCTACAGTGATACAGCCAGGACCCGCCAAGCTGTGTGGTTGGCCCTCTAGCCGAACTTGTCTTGGAAGAGCATGCATAACCCACTAGAGGTGATGAGGGGGAAATTTCTTCCCCCAAATGCACAGGTAAATTCTCTGTCCCTCTTTTTGTTCTTCATGAGAATTCCCAGTACTAGGCAACCAAAGAGATGTGAAAATATGGCACTGGCTGACTCTCACCAACTCCAGACTCTTAGAACCCAAATTTACCCTGGCGTCTCTGCAAATGGACCCCCAGTCCTGGGACTCCCTTGGAGAACATCCAAGAGCCAGATGTTCTTTCTCAAAAAGGCTTACTCTTTTTGAGACAAGACCTCAAGGAAGAGGCCTGGGTCACCTCTCAAGCAAACCTTGCAAAGTCTCACTTACCCGGGAGCTTTTCAGAGGTATAGCCAGAGTCCAGAAAAGTCCCAAAGGTCTGCCATGTCTCTCCTCTTTGATCTGGGCACGGATGTCTCAAGATAAGAAAACCTACCAGGTGTGATCACAGAGTTGCAAGAATATCTCATTAACCCCTCTGGTGGAACAAGCTACGTGCCCCAAAGGGCAAGCTGAGGAGCAGATTGTGTTAGACGGTGGTTGGAATTTTAGCTCCAGCAGTGGAAGGCCTGAGTATCTTTGCATTTACCTGTGAATCAATTATTTTAATGTTTTGAACCTAATGCTAGGTGTTTTATGTTATTTTGTGTTCTTACTTTAAAGCATTATATATGCATGAGTCAGTTTTCCCTTGTACATTCCTTACTGTTTAATATAGCCTCAAAATATCATGCTCATTTGAAATATTAGCTGACCACACCTCCTCTCTTCTCTGCCTTTTCTCTGCTCCACTACTTCCCCTCATCTTTGCCTCTGATATCCACAAGACAATGTCAGAGTGCATTCTATCCAGTGGACCCTCGTTAAGGGCCATAAATAACCATAGCCTTAATGAATGTGGCTAGTTAGCTGAATCCAGAAGAAGGGCAGTAGTGAAATTGCGAGAGTGCAGATATCTGTGAGTCCTTGGTGCCAGGCTCCAGGCCCTGGAGGGAGGTGGGGCGAGGAGCTTGTGCTCTGGCCGCTTCCCTTCCTGGCTTTCTCCCTTCTCATTTTGTGCTCTCTATTCCCCTCTCTCTGGGCTTCCCCGGTGGCTCAGTGGTAAAGAATCCACCTGCCAATGCAGGAGATGTGGATTTGATCCCTGGGTCAGGAAGAACCCCTGGAGAAGGAAATGGCAATCCATTGCCTTGCCTGGAGAATCCCAGGGACAGAGGAGCCTGATGGACTGCAGTCTTGGGGTCGCATAAGAGTCAAACATGATTTAGCCACTAAAAAACAACAGCAAATTTCCCCTCTCTAGAAATGCAGACTTGAATGGTTAGGGAGAGATTTTCATGAAATGCAGTTAAATCTTTGATGGGTGGGCAGTAGGAGTGGGGTGGTGCAGAAGAGTACATCTGGTGATCAGCACCCCTGGGCCTGAGCATCCTTCCAAGACATCCTTGTGAAATGTCAGGGGGTTCCAGGAAACTTTAAACACAAATTCTCAACCAGTCAGAGAAGGGGCAGTGTGGGAGAGAACAGAGAGGAAAACTCGAGCAGTCAAGCGTGTTCTTAGTAGTCTGATTTGTGACAGCCTCAAATGAGAGTGGATGAACAGATTGCAGTAGGTTCCTACAACGCAATGAAACGGAAGTAAAAAGAACAAATGTATTACTCTACCCAGGCTGCCATAACAATACAGCAGCCACTGTTGTGGCTGTTGAAGCCAGCTTCAACAACAGATGCTTTCATAGTTCTGAAGGCTGGAAGTCTCAGATCAGGCTGTAGATAGGGCAGGATTCAGGTGACGGCTCTTTTCCTGGCTTGCTCACTGTCCTCAAAAGGCCTTCCCCTGTGCAAGTGTTCAGAAAGAGAGCAAGCTCCCTGGTGTCTGTTCTTATAAAGGCACTAATCCCAACCTGAGGTCCCCACCCCTATGGCCTCACCTAATTCTAATCACCTCCCTAAAACCCCATCTACAAATATCATCATATTTGGGGGTTAGGGCTTCAACATATGAATTTTGGGAAGACATTTCAGTCCATAATAGTGAACTCTGAATAAAAGGAGCAATATGAATGAATCTCAAAAAATATTTTGCCAAGTGAAAAAGGGAACACAAAAAATGAATACACTGTTACTTTTAAATGAATTTTTATAATAACAAGATCTGTGATGATAGAAGTCAGAAGAGAAGTTGGCTCTGTGGAGAGCTATGCATGCATGCTAAGTTGCTTCAGTCCTGTCTGACTCTTTGCAACTCTATGGACGGTCACCAGGCTCCTCTGTCCATGGGATTCTCCAGGCAAGAATACTCGAGTGGGTTGCTATTTCCTCTTCCAGGGAATCTTCCTGACTCAAGGATCAAACTCAGGTCTCCTGCATTGCAGGTAGATTCTTTACTGTCTCAGCCACCTGGGAAGCCCAAGAATACTGGAGTAGGTAGACCATCCCTTCTCCAGGGGAACTTCCTGAGCCAGGAACTAAACCAGGGTCTCCTGCATTGCAGGCAGACTCTTTACCAGCTGAGCTATCAGGGAAGTCCTGTGGAGGGGTAGAGGGTGAGGATTGATTGGGAAAGGGTATGACGGAACTTTGTGGGAAGATGGACATGGTCTAGATTTTGACTGGGTGAGTGGACTCAGTGTGTACATGTTCAGAGCTCATTGAATTATACACTGAGAGCTGTGCATTTTAAGTAAATTATGCCTCAATAAAAACCAACATTGGGGAAAACAAATATATATTAACCCTTACATATGGAATCTAGAAAAATGGTACAGATGAACCTATTTCAAATTGGGAAATTAGAATTGACATATATACATGACCATGTGTAAAACAGGTAGTTAGTGGGAGCCTGCTATAAACCACAGGAAGCCCAGCTCAGTGCTTGATGATGACCTAGAGGGGTGGGATGGGGGGAAGGGTAGGAGGGAGGTCCAAGACGGGGGATATATACATATACTCATATGTATATACATACAGCTGATTCACTTCATTGTACAGCAGAAACTAACACAACATTGTAAAGCAATTATACTCCAATAAAAAAATCCATATATATATATATAACAGAAAAGAAACCAGCTTTGGCATAACATTGTAAATAAACTATAATTCAATTAAATAAGTAAATAGATCTATAGGAGGAGTGTTATGAGGTCCAGGGAGAATAGAGAAAGAGAGACTTATTGTTCATGTGTATGTGCACACACGTGTGTGAATGTGCATGTATGCACACATCTACCTCTACATGCACATACATACACAGATAATTACCAAGAAGGAAACCGCAACCAATCACAACAATGCGACAAAGAACCAAAGGAGAGCATGCTCCACGCCCCTGTGAGAACCCTGTACGTCTCAGTACCAAGAAGGGGATTTTTGCAAGTGTTACCAGGAGCAGACACACTCGCGGACCTGGTGAACTGAATTCAGCCTGGATGACGGGTGTGATTAAAGGGCCACCACCCACTGAGTTATACTAGAGCGTTCCATAGCAAATAGAAGGGGGAAAAGTGGAAGCAGTGACAGATTTTATTTTCTTGGGCTCCAAAATCACTGAGGACAGTGATCGCAGCCAAGAAATTACCAGACACTTGATCCTGGGAAGGAAAGCCATGACAAATTTAGATCCATATAGTCAAAGCTATGGTTTTTCCAGTAGTTATATACGGATGTGAGAGTTGGGGCACAGAGAAGGCTGGGCACCAGAGAATTGATGCTTGCGAATTGTGGTGCTCACAAGAACACTCTTGAGAGTCCTTTGGACAGCAAGGAGATCAAATCAGTCAATCCTAAAGGAAATCAACACTGAAAAGTCATTGGAAGGAATCTGATGCTGAAGCTAAAGCTCCAATATTTTGACCACCTGATGCAAAGAGTTGACTCACAGGAAGAGACCTTGATGCTGGGAAAGATTGAGGGCAGGAGGAGAAGAGGGCAACAGAGGTTGGGTGGCATCGCTGACTCAATGGACATGAGTTTGAACAAACATGAAGGACAATGAAACTTGGTGTGCTGCAGTCCATGGGGTCACAAAGAGTCAGACCCAACTTAGTGAGTGAAAAACAACAATAGCAGAGAACTCGTCACTTTGCTTTTCCATACTGGTGAAAAAAATGGTAATTTTTCACTGCTGAAGAACTGAACTGTGATTTAATGTTTTGCAATTTACATAGCTGATTTCATGTGCTTCTGGCAGTTCTGCCACATTTTCAGTCATTACTGGAAAAAAGTTGTTCCTCTAGGAAGTTAAAGAGGTGTCTGCTCACTTCCCTATGCCTCCCCACTGGCTCCTCCTTCCTACTAGGCTCATGAGAGAGTCAGATTTGAAGATGAGAGATATGACAGTGACTTTGGGAGACATATTCTTCAGGCCAGCATTTGGGTCCTCGTTATCTGCCCACAGCATCTGCATTAGCCAAGCAGGGGCTTGGAACCTCCCCAGCACTCAAGTAAAAGTGTTGCCTCCACAATTCCTTAGCAGTTTGGTCTTGGATGTGCACTCAGTTGCTCAGCTGTGTCTGATTCTCTGCAACCCCATGGCCTGTAGCCCTCCAGGTTCTTCTGTTCATGGGATTTCCCAGGTAAGAATACTGGAGTGGGTTGCCATTTCCCACTCCAGGGGATCTTCCTGACCCAGGGATTGAACTCAGGTCTCCTGTATCGGCAGGAAGATTCTTTACCACTGAGCCACCTTGGAACCCTTTGGTCTTGGATAAGTTAACTGATTTCATCATTTGTGAAATGGATCAAAAAAGCCTGCCCATCTCCAATGGATACTCTGAGAATTAAATGAGAAATTGTCTAGCACCATAGCCAATGCTAAGTGGATGCTGGAGGCCAGAGTTTCTCTTTGCACCTACCTTTCAATATCATCACCTAATTCAGATGCACGGGCCTATCTTTAATTTTATTTATTTATTTTGGCTGTCCTGGCTCTTTGTTACTGAGTGGTCTTTCTCTAGTTGTGGTGAGCAGGTTTCTCATTGCAGGGGCTTCTTTTGTTACAGAGCATGGGCCCTAGGGCATCCCACACATGTGCCCATTCCAGCCTCTATGGCTTTGTCCAGATTGTTCCTCACTCAGGAATGGGCTTTTCCATCCATTCCACCAATTCCAATCCCTTAGAGACCCAGCTTGACTCCTATCTCTTCCATGAAGTTGGTTCCTAAGGAGGCTTGCTTGTGCTCAGCACCCTGATATGGGTTCCCATAGGACCTAGTGTCGGCCTTACACAACCCACAAGTGAACAGACTGTATTATCCGCTGCTTGAATTATGTGTCTTATCTCCCCAACCCAATCATAAGCCCTGAAGAAGAGTGGTCATTTTGTCATTTCACCTCTCATATAATCTCTATGATGCTGGAGGATGCACTGTGCTGTGCGTGCTTAGTCGCACAGTCATGTCTGACTCTTTGCGACCCCATGGACTGTAGCCCGCCAGGCTCCTCTGTCCATGGGGATTCTCCAGGCAAGAATACTGGAGTGGGTTGCCATGCCTTCCTCCCAGGGATCCAACCCAGGTCTCCCACATTGCAGGTGAGTTCTTTACCCTCTGAGGCACCAGGGAAGCTGGAAGATGAGAGGTTATGTAAGAGCTCCTTGCTGCCTGGACTTCTGTAAGGACAAATGTCACATCATGAATGAAAGATGTTGGCACTAGCTGTGCATGGAGGTGGTTGCTGTGCCTAAGATCTTGAGAGCCTGGTCGTTCATGGACTAATTTTTTCTTTTCATATATCTTCACAGATTGTAATAGGTCAGATGTGGTTTCAGGTATAGAGAATGTATTAACAAATCAAAAGTTTCTGCTCTGGGAGAAGTTCTCATTTAGTAAAGCCCAATGCATATACAGAAAACACATAAATAAGTTAATTCTATGTAGGTTAGAAAGTGATAAGAGTGAAAGGGGAAAACAATTGGCCAGGGTGAAGAAGTTTGGGAGGTCCCAGAGCAAAGATGGTGGCAGAACCTTAAACAGGGGAGTCACAGTAAGCTTCTTCAAGAGAAGATTTGGGCACATTCTTGAAGTTAGTCATGTGGTCACTGGGGGAAAATGTTCCAGACAGAGGGGATGGCCCATGCCGGAGCGATGTGGATTCTGTGACATGGCCACATGAGTAAGGCTGGAACTGAGTGATCAGGAGACTGATGGGGAAACAAGAAAGGCAGAAAACAAGAGAGACAGGATCAAATCAAGGAGGTCCCTGTGGGCATCACAAGGAACTTGGCTTTCACTCCTAGTGAATGAAATAGACCTGTGTCTTGTTGCTCTGTTAGCCGTGAGAACTGGGGAAATCAGTTCACTTCTCCAAGCCTCAGTGTTCTCATTTGAAAAACAGAAATGTTGGTGCTGATGATAATACTTCCCCTATAGGCATCTGTGGTGAGGACTACAGGAGATAAAGCTCTAAGCCTGACGACTGGTACCCAGTAGTCCCCCAAATGCAGACAATCATTGTTTCCATGGTTGCACTGCCATTTCTGTTATTGGCATTATTGTTTAGTCTGACCCTTTCATGACCCCATGAACTGTAACCTGCCAGGCTCCTCTTTCCATGACATTTCCCAGGCAAGAGTGCTGGAGTGGGTTGATATTTTCCTTCTCCAGGGGATCTTCCCGACCCAGGGGTCAAACCCATGTCTCCTATATTGGCAGGCAGATTCTTTACCACGAGCCACCAGGAAAGCCATTACTATTAGCTCTATTAATCTGGGAAAGGGAAAGGCACCACCCTTTAGTGAACTCATTCTGCTTGTCAGAGACTGTGCCCTCCATTGTATACCATATAAACCAGGGGGCTGCCGACTTTGAGATCTAATGCCTGATGATCTGAGGTAGGGCTGATGTAATAATAATAGAAATAAAGTGCACAATAAATGTAAACGCACTTGAATCATCCCGAAACAATACTCTTCCCCGCCCTCAGTCCAAGGAAAACTTCTCTTCCATGAAACTGGTCCCTGGTGCCAACAAGATTGGAGACTGCTATTCTAAGCCACTTCCTAACCCTGTGGAAAGAGATCATACTCCTCTTTTAAGCAATGAGTAAACAGATAATCATGATGGTGTGATCACTCACCTAGAGCCAGACATCCTGGAATGTGAAGTCAAGTGGGCCTTAGGAAGCA
>SJYT01070700.1:147949-232608 GCA_006410635.1 Cephalophus harveyi | reverse complement strand
TCCATGGATAGTTCATCAGGCTCTCTGTCTATTAGATCTAGTCTCTTAAATCTATTTCTCACTTCCACTAATTTCAATCTTTTATCTCAGTGGCATTTTTTTCTGTCAATAAAAATGGCTCAAGTTATGAAATCTTACATAGAGAGGCTAGGCTGATGTAGAAAAAAGCATTAAAAGACCCTAAGACCGGAGGTGACCTTGGACATCTTTCTCACCGTCTCAGGCCCTCATGTATCTTTTGTGAACTGAAGTGGTAGAGCAGGCAATGATCACTGTTGTTCCCGAAGACGTGATTATAATCCAAAAATACACTGAGTTCATACTGTATGATAAGTACTGTGGTATAAAATAATAATAATTTACAACTATACAGGATAGAAAAGTTTACTATACAAAAAATCATCAGGGAATTACACATAACCTGAACTTTGCAGCTTCACATAATGCAATTCCAAATTTCCCTCTCTCTTAAATTTATAACAAAATGTACTTATTAGAAAAATATTTCTTTTGTAGCATCATAAACTATCAGAATTGGAAGAAACCTCCTTGCATCTGATACAACATAACATTTCTTTGTGAGAAAGAACTTTGCCACCCAGAAATATGTCAACCTCATTCAAGGTATGACTTAAAAATGAGTGGTACAAGGGCTTAATAAATAACCATAATTTTCCTTAAATATTTCTAAGGAAAACTCACTTTTAATATCACAAAAATTTAAGTAGGACTTTTAAAATACAGTTTATCTTCTAAATGTTTCCATGTCTTTGAAGTATGTGAAATGCTTTGTCTTCAAAACTAAGTTCTACATTGGACCATAATTAGAAAGGTGGTAGTTATCATTTCCAAAATCATTGTAAATTCCACTTCCATTATCTCCACTTTCACAGTTGCCACAACCACATTTAGAGCCTACCCTGGTTGCCAAATCCAGGACCTCCATCACCATATCTTCCTCTTCCTCCTCCATAACCAGAGAGATCTCCAAGATTACCACCTCCAGATCCTCCTCCATAACCAGGACAGCCATGATCCTAGTAATCTTTGTAAGAGTATTGTGTAGTCACTAAACCGTATCTGATTCTTTTGCGACCCCATGGACAATAGCCCACCAGGCTCCTCTGTCCATGGGATTTTCCAGGCAAGAATATGGGAGTAGGTTGCCTTTTTCTTCTCCATCTTTTCTTCTTCTTTGATAATGTTTCAAATGACAAGTGAAACCTTTTTCAAGGTTTTTCTCAAAGTTTTGAAAAGCTATTAACCAGGAATCTGAAGTAATGGGACATAACATTATTCCTTTAAAAATGTTAAATGTGTATGTAAAGAAGCAGTTGTATACTTATGATTAAAAAAAAAAAAATCCTAAAGAGGGAAAAAAAAAAAACCCTAAGTTCTATCTGAGTAATTTAAGTTGTTACAGAGAATAATGAGTATGTCTGTGAAGTTATACTAATTGGTTGCACCCACCAGAAAAGAAAGTTGGAGTTCTTGCTGAGAACAGACATTTATAAGACTTACTAATCTAGCAAAACAATATTAATATAAAGCCCCTGTGACAAGTGGTAAGATAATAAGATAGCAATGGACATGAAATAATAGTCAAACCCACAAATTTGATTCCAATTCACCATGTACCTCTTCTCAGACTGAGTGAGATAACATTTACAGTTATGGTCAGAGCTGGGAGGTACCTCCAGAGGGACAAATATGGAGTTAGACAATAAAAGAAAGTCCATTCTATTTCTAGTAGTGTCCCTGTTGAGTCCACTGTCTCTACTGAGTCCAATCAGTTTTCAGCAGTTTCTCTGTTGAGTTCGTTTCTGTTGAGTCCATTCTGCTTCCAGTAGAGTCTCTATTGAGTCCTTTGTCTCTCCCAGGCCCATTCAGTTTTTAATAGTGTCTCTATTGAGTTCATCCTCTCTGTTGAGTCCATTCAGTTTCTAGCAGTGTTTCTATTTCATTTTAAAATTAGAGTACTATTTAAATCAAATATTCACCCTAACTTAGAGAATCCAATGACCATACATCACCACTTGGTCCTGAGACTGCTTTCAGGATGGGGTCTGGGAGACTCTAGCATGTATCAAACTCACAATTTATCAACTGTCAAAGTTTGAAAAGTCACAACCTACCTAAGATTCCACAAATACTATCTTGATATATTAATAACCCCTAGTAAGCAACAAGCTCTTAATTATCTACGCAGTTAAGTTGAAAAGATGGGTAAACTGTCCCAGTGTACTCATTCGCTCATTGCTAGAAAGAACCAGCTGACTCTAGACACAACTCAACCCCTGGAGCACTCACTTATCTTTCAGCAAGTTTTGATAGCCTTTCATTTTAAGTGCAACACACCCTGAAATTCAAAGACAGTTATATAAACTCTGTATAAGATCCTTAAAAAGAAAGATGCTTTTAAAAACGGTGAACGATTCATTTCAAAATGCAAGCAACAGTAGTGAATGTTCATTTAAAATACACTTCAACTTTAAGAGTTAAGGAGGTTTTCAAATACTTTCATTAACTCCGAAAGTCTTTTGGTCTGCTGTCTCTACTGCAATAAAATACATGTGGCAGATAATCACATGGAATTTTACACTCAGTTTTTATTTTCAGTGCTTATATTCTACTACTAATTGTGAATATAAAACAATATTGGACTTCCCCGGTGGTCCAGTGGTTTGCACGCCAATGCAGGGAACACGGGTTGGATCCCTGATCCAGGAAGATCTGACATGGCACGGGGCAACTGAACCCATGCACCACAACTTCTCAGCCTGTGCTCTGGAGCCTGTGAGCCACAACTACTGAGCCTGCACACCCTACAGCCTACGCTCTGTAACAGGAGAAGCCACCGCAATGAGGAGCTTGTACGTGATTATAATCCAAAAATACATTGAGTTCATACTGTATGATAAGTACTGTGGTATAAAATAATAATAATTTACAACTATACAGGATAGAAAAGTCTACTATACAAAACATCATCAGGGAATTACACATAACCTAAACTTTGCAGCTTCACGTAATGCAATTCCAAATTTCCCTCTCTCTTAAATTTATAACAAAATGTACTTATTAGAAAAATATTTCTTTTGTAGGATCATAAACTATCAGAATTGAAAGAAACCTCCTTGCATCTGATACAACATAACATTTCTTTGTGAGAAAGAACTTTGCCACCCAGAAATATGTCAGCCTCATTCAAGGTATGACTTAAAAATGAGTGGTACAAGGGCTTAATAAATAACCACAATTTTCCTTAAATATTTCTAAGGAAAACTCACTTTTAATATCACAAAAATTTAAATAGGACTTTTAAAATACAGTTTATCTTTTAAATGTTTCCATGTCTTTGAAGTATGTGAAATGCTTTGTCTTCAAAACTAAGTTCTACATTGGACCATAATTAGAAAGTTGGTAGTTACCATTTCCAAAATCATTGTAAATTCCACTTCCATTATCTTCACTTTCACAGTTGCCACAACCACATTTAGAGCCTACCCTGGTTGCCAAATCCAGGACCTCCATCACCATATCTTCCTCTTCCTCCTCCATAACCAGAGAGATCTCCAAAATTACCACCTCCAGATCCTCCTCCATAACCAGGACAGCCATGTTCCTAGTAATCTTTGTAAGAGTATTGTGTAGTCACTAAACCATGTCTGATTCTTTTGCGACCCCATGGACCATAGCCCACCAGGCTCCTCTGTCCATGGGATTTTCCAGGCAAGAATATGGGAGTAGGTTGCCTTTTTCTTCTCCATCTTTTCTTCTTCTTTGATAATGTTTCAAATGACAAGTGAAACCTTTTTCAAGGTTTTTCTCAAAGTTTTGAAAAGCTATTAACCAGGAATCTGATGTAATGGGACATAACATTATTCCTTTAAAAATGTTAAATGTGTATGTAAAGAAGCAGTTGTACACTTACGATTAAAAAAAAAAATTCTAAAGGGGGAAAAAAAAAAAAACCCTAAGTTCTATCTGATTAATTTAAGTTGTTACAGAGAATAATGAGTATGTCTGTGAAGTTATACTAATTGGTCACACCCACCAGAAAAGAAAGTTTGAGTTCTTGCTGAGAACAGACATTTATAAGACTTACTAATCTAGCAAAACAATATTAATATAAAGCCCCTGTGACAAGTGGTAAGATAATAAGATAGCAATGGACATGAAATAATGGTCAAACCCACAAATTTGATTCCAATTCACCATGGACCTCTCCTCAGACTGAGTGAGATAACATTTACAGTTATGGTCAGAGCTGGGAGGTACCTCCAGAGGGACAAATATGGAGTTAGACAGTAAAAGAAAGTCCATTCCATTTCTAGTAGTGTCCCTGTTGAGTCCATTGTCTCTACCAAGTCCAATCAGTTTTCAGCAGTTTCTCTATTGAGCTCATCGTTTCTGTTGAGTCCATTCTGCTTCCAGTAGAGTCTCTATTGAGTCCAACCCTGTGACAAGTGGTAAGATAATAAGATAGCAATGGACATGAAATAATAGTCAAACCCACAAATTTGATTCCAATTCACCATGTACCTCTTCTCAGACTGAGTGAGATAACATTTACAGTTATGGTCAGAGCTGGGAGGTACCTCCAGAGGGACAAATATGGAGTTAGACAATAAAAGAAAGTCCATTCTATTTCTAGTAGTGTCCCTGTTGAGTCCACTGTCTCTACTGAGTCCAATCAGTTTTCAGCAGTTTCTCTGTTGAGTTCGTTTCTGTTGAGTCCATTCTGCTTCCAGTAGAGTCTCTATTGAGTCCTTTGTCTCTCCCAGGCCCATTCAGTTTTTAATAGTGTCTCTATTGAGTTCATCCTCTCTGTTGAGTCCATTCAGTTTCTAGCAGTGTTTCTATTTCATTTTAAAATTAGAGTACTATTTAAATCAAATATTCACCCTAACTTAGAGAATCCAATGACCATACATCACCACTTGGTCCTGAGACTGCTTTCAGGATGGGGTCTGGGAGACTCTAGCATGTATCAAACTCACAATTTATCAACTGTCAAAGTTTGAAAAGTCACAACCTACCTAAGATTCCACAAATACTATCTTGATATATTAATAACCCCTAGTAAGCAACAAGCTCTTAATTATCTACGCAGTTAAGTTGAAAAGATGGGTAAACTGTCCCAGTGTACTCATTCGCTCATTGCTAGAAAGAACCAGCTGACTCTAGACACAACTCAACCCCTGGAGCACTCACTTATCTTTCAGCAAGTTTTGATAGCCTTTCATTTTAAGTGCAACACACCCTGAAATTCAAAGACAGTTATATAAACTCTGTATAAGATCCTTAAAAAGAAAGATGCTTTTAAAAACGGTGAACGATTCATTTCAAAATGCAAGCAACAGTAGTGAATGTTCATTTAAAATACACTTCAACTTTAAGAGTTAAGGAGGTTTTCAAATACTTTCATTAACTCCGAAAGTCTTTTGGTCTGCTGTCTCTACTGCAATAAAATACATGTGGCAGATAATCACATGGAATTTTACACTCAGTTTTTATTTTCAGTGCTTATATTCTACTACTAATTGTGAATATAAAACAATATTGGACTTCCCCGGTGGTCCAGTGGTTTGCACGCCAATGCAGGGAACACGGGTTGGATCCCTGATCCAGGAAGATCTGACATGGCACGGGGCAACTGAACCCATGCACCACAACTTCTCAGCCTGTGCTCTGGAGCCTGTGAGCCACAACTACTGAGCCTGCACACCCTACAGCCTACGCTCTGTAACAGGAGAAGCCACCGCAATGAGGAGCTTGCACATGGCAAACAGAGAAGAGCCCCCAGCTCACCACAATCAGAGAAAGCCCACGCAGCAACAAGACCCAGCGAGCCAAAAGTAAAATAATTAAATTAAATTTAAAAAATACTACTAGAGACTATTTCAATAAATCTATTTAAGTTTTGAACTTTGGAAAGCTTAAAACTATTTAACATTTTTGTATCAAACATGTGGTTTAAAAAGGTAATTCAAGCATTAGGCCCAAGAGCAACTGAGAGGAAATCTAACCATATTTACAATTTCTGTAGTTAAAAAAAAATCTTTTTTGCTTCATCCATTTTTTTCTGTATTCATATTGAAGACCATATTCTTTATCAGAGTCAATAATGTTTTATTTGAAACATTAACAACTTTCTGTAAATTTATGAGAAAAGCAAATTTGTCACAAAAAAAGGAATTTATATCTTCTTAAATAGTTACTCTCTCCAATATTTGTCAGGTTGTTGTGCAATATTTTGTGCTAGATACAGCATTGAGGGCCTAGTTGTAGGCACTCAATAAATACTAGTGGAATAAGTGAAAGAATAATATTAAATTCTCAAAAAACTCTTGGAAAATTCCTTGTGGGTAAAAAAAATAATAATAAGGAATATTAAGGGACTACTCAGGGTTTCCCAGGTAGAACTTGTCTGCCAATGCAGGAGACATAAGAGACAGGGGTTCGATCCCTGTATCAGGAAGTTCCCCTGGAAGAGGGCATGGCATGGACCCACTCCAATATTCCTACCTGGAGGATTCCATGGACAGAGGAGCCTCGTAGGTTACAGTCTGTAGGGTCACAAAGAGTCAGACATGACTGAAGCGACTTAGTATGCAGGCGAGTGATTACTCATTATTTGTTTTAAAATAAACATGACTTAGGCTCATTCATGTTAACAGTTTAATGGTCAGTGGTTCTGAGTGGTTTCTGTTTTTAAAGTACGCAGTTCTCCTTTTAAAAATTTCCATAGTTTGCATTTATATAAAAGCCTTTTATTGGATTGTAATATCACTAATGAATATCTGCCAAGAAAATACTCAATTACTGAAATTACAATTAATTAATTTTATTTGTATTTTATTAATTTTATGAAGAAGATAATTTTATAAATATTTGAAATATTTTATACATATGTGAAAATTTGAACTAATTTTTGGAATTACCACTGTTTAGCTAATAAATGGAGAATATATAAATTGGGAGTCTATACTTAGTCTACAATGATAGGAAAATATAAGCTATCAGAGGTTCCTTGCAATAACTTTATCCTGTCACATTCCTGGCTTGCAGAATATGACTTAAAGGAAAATAGATAATACAAATATAAAATAACACTGTCATTTTTTTCCACAAGGGCACCATGCTCTTCGAACTGTGACCTCCATGTGGATATGCTGACTCTCTTAACATCGAGCATAGCATACAACACATAATCAGAACACAACCCAAGTTTATTGCATGAGTAAATTATTGAATTTCATTCACTGGCAGGCATCTATAAATTCATTATCCATCACTTTCTTAAAATATTCCACTGACAGAACATTTTTTTTGTTTTCATAATTGATGGATATTCTTATGCCAAGTATTTGTTGGGATCTGAGTGTGGGGAGAAGAGGGACATTTGAGGCACAGGTGGAATCCTGGCTGGCTCATGGACTGTAGCATGCTGTGGGTGTGGCCCTCTTTGTACCACCTGCCTCATCAAACAGAAGGCCTCTGGGATATACTCTCTTTAAAGAGAAAGTGACCACGGGAGGTCAAACCTCATTTATGAACCATCCCATCGTGGAGGAACCCCAACCCTAGCAAGCTTTGTAAGTAAGGTCTCATTCAATGCCAAAAAGCCCCTATTTCTAGAATTAGGAAGAAAGACCTGTGGAGATTTCACAATGGACTATCTAGCCCCGTGAGACTTTTTCTAAATCCAGAAGTCCTGACAATAAACAAAAGACAATGAGAGAAGAAGAATCTTCAGTATAGTGTGAGGAGTTTTTAGCAAAGGCATACACACCAACATATACACAGGCTGAAGTCATCCATCCTCCAGAAAGAAGATACAAAACAGATAAGCAACAGTATTAACAGTTAGACAAATGTTTGTAAAGGAAGACCCAGCATTTAAGAGAGTTGTTTTAGATCCTGATTGTATAAATCAAATGGGCATGAAACTTGCCCAGCCAGAGTCTCATCCCCAGCTTGCATGGAGGAGAAGCAACTTATCACGGGGCATCTTAAGATCCTTCACAGATGAGTAACATAAACCAACTGTTGAACAAACACCAGAAAGCATTGCTTGGCCTTCAGAAAAATAATTCTGATGTGGGCTGATGTGAGCAAGTGGGTGATGATTGCATAGACACCTGCTAGGGTGTGTCCCAATGAGGCAATGATGGGGGAAGAGGAGAATGATAACCCACGTGGCATGCCATCCCTGTGGGGCCTTTTGCAACCCACTCTATGGCAGAAAAAGCTTCCCTGGTGGCTCAGTGGTAAAGAATCTGCCTGTCAATGCAGGACACTTGGGTTCAATCCCTGGGTCAGGAAGATCCCCTGGAGAAGGAAATGGCATCCCACTCCAGTATTCTTGCCTGGGAAATTTCATGGAAAGAGGAGTCTGGGGTCACAAAAGAGTTGGGCATGATAGCAACTAAACAACAGCTGCAGGAGAAAAAGGAAGTTCACCATGTGCCCTCTTGGAGTAAACAAAACAGAGCCAGTTACGGCAGAGCTAACCCAAAGAACAATCACTTGCCAAATCCTGTCTCTTTCAACTGTCTAGGCTTTGGCTCATTGTGACTTTGGCATAATCAGTTCCCTCTAAGATGTCGCATTTCTCCTGCCCCTACATTCCCTCTTCATCTTACAGACATCCTTCATCCATCAGTATTCATCTCAAATGCTAACTCCTCCGTGAAGATCCCTCTCATTCTTTAAAGCAGATGAGTGTTTGCCTTTTACTCTTCTCCTAGAGAATTTCGTACAAACTTCTATTGCAGAAGTTGTCATGCAACATGTTAATTCCTTTTTACCTCCATATATTCACTTAATAACCCATGAGTGCATGAGCGCGTGCTAAGTCACTTCAGTTGTGTCCAACTCTTTGCGACCCTGTGGACCATGGCCTGCTAGGCTTCTCTGTACATGGATTCTCCAGGCAAGAATATTGGAGTGAGTTCCTAAGCCCTCCTCCCAGATATCTTCCCAACTCAGGGATCACATCTGTGTCTCCTGCATTGTTCTTTACCATGAAGCCACCAGGGAATTGACTCCAAAGTTTGTCTTCTTTGCAATTTCAGGCAATTTCTCCTTATTAACAGAAATGTTGGTTGGCATCCAGCCCCATCACTTCATGGCAAATAAATGGGGAAACAGTGGAAACAGTGGCTGACTTTATTTTGGGGGGCTCTAAAATCACTGCAGATGGTGATTGCAGCCATGAAATTAAAAGACAATTGCTCCTTGGAAGAAAAGCTATGACCAACCTACACAGCATATTAAAAAGCAGAGACATTACTTTGCCAACAAAGGTCAGTCTAGTCAAGGCTATGGTTTTTCCAGTAGTCATATATGAATGTGAGAGTTGGACTATGAAGAAAGCTGAGCACAGAAGAATTGAGGCTTTTGAACTGTGGTGTTGGAGAAGACTCTTGAGAATCCCTTGAACTGCAAGGAGATCAATCCAGTCCATCCTAAAGGAAATCAGTCCTGGGTGTTCATTGCAAGGACTGAAGAAGGGGACGACCGAGGATGAGATGGCTGGATGGCATCACTGACTCGATGGATGTGAGTCTGAGTGATCTCCGAGAGATGGTGATGAACAGGGAGGCCTGGCGTGCTGCAATTCATGGGGTCGCAAAGAGTTGGACACGACTGAGCGACTGAACTGAACTGATGCTGAAACTGAAACTCCAGTACTTACCTGATGCGAAGAGCTGAGTCATTTGAAAAGACCCTGATGCTGGGAAAGATTGAGGGCAGGAGGAGAAGGGGATGACAGAGGATAAGATGGTTGGATGGCATCACTGACTCAATGGACATGAATTTGGGTAAACTCCGGGAGTTGGTGATAGACAGGGAGGCCTGGCGTGCTGAGCTTCATGGGGTCGCAAAGAGTCAGACAAGACTGAGCGACTGAACTGAACTGAACAGAAACACCAGAACCTTCTCCACTGCTGAAAATGTCAGAAACTGGCAATAACAACTTAAACCAAGGAATACTCCCAGGATCATTGAGTCTCTATTCATTTGTGTAACAGTTGTGATGTCTACACCAAGACAATCTAGGAATGCTGCTGCTGCTGCTGCTGCTAAGTCACTTCAGTCATGTCCAGCTCTGTGCGACCCCAGAGACGGCAGCTCACCAGGCTACCCAATCCCTGGGATTCTCCAGGCAAGAACACTGGAGTGGGTTGCCATTTCCTTCTCCAATGCATGAAAGTGAAAAGTGAAGTCGTTCAGTCATGTCCGACTCCTAGTGACCCCATGGACTGCAGCCTACCAGGTTCCTCCATCCATGGGGTTGCCAGGCAAGAGTACTAGAGTGGGTTGCCATTGCCTTCTCTGAATCTAGGAATAAAATCTTTAAGTAAGCTTCTATATCAGAGGCTCTCAAATTTTAAAGCACATACAAGCCACTTTGGACACAAATTTAAAATATCATTATCTGGGTCCCCCTCTCTAGAAATACGAATTTAGTAAATACAAAGACCTGAGAATCAACATTTTAAGGACATTTTGAGACACAGTTTTCTATACACTCTTCACTTAATTTGCAGAGAATCAAACTTAACACCTCTGAATGGAAGTAAATATGTTTAATGGTAAAAACTTTCATAATATCTTGTAGTTATTCCCTGATATGATTAGTCCAAGATAAAGAGTTGATGATGTGATATTGACACAATTTCTGATAGGACTGGGCATTTCTCTTATATCTTACTTCACAATCAATAGCTCTGAATGGATGCAGATTTTCTTGGGTGTTCTCACTGACTCTAAGTTCACAGTTCTGTGACTCATAATATACTAGTTTGACTGCTTGGATGTGCAGTTCCAGGGGTTAGTCTAAAATATCATTATCTGGGTCCCCCTCTCTAGAAATACGAATTTAGTAAATACAAAGACCTGAGAATCAACATTTTAAGGACATTTTGAGACACAGTTTTCTATACACTCTTCACTTAATTTGCAGAGAATCAAACTTAACACCTCTGAATGGAAGTAAATATGTTTAATGGTAAAAACTTTCATAATATCTTGTAGTTATTCCCTGATATGATTAGTCCAAGATAAAGAGTTGATGATGTGATATTGACACAATTTCTGATAGGACTGGGCATTTCTCTTATATCTTACTTCACAATCAATAGCTCTGAATGGATGCAGATTTTCTTGGGTGTTCTCACTGACTCTAAGTTCACAGTTCTGTGACTCATAATATACTAGTTTGACTGCTTGGATGTGCAGTTCCAGGGGTTAGTCATCAGCATTTCATATTAACTAGTTAATTATATCATGAAATTTTGATGAGGTCTGCAGCTGCTTGAGTTGAAAAATCCTCCCATGAACCAGAAGCATGTTTTAAAAACCTGTTCCCAAGTTTCTTGTTATGTTTGTCATAATTGCCAAAAAAAATATGCACTGCTCACTGACTGCAACAGCAATTCACTTTGGAAATCTCCTGTGGTATAAAATTTTAAAAAAGAAATCACTGCTTGAGATCAAGTGATGAAAAATGAATACAGAAGATACTAATTTCTTTTCAAGATGCGATGGAAGTAATTGTGGAATGAGTCTAGAAAAATGCTATAACAAGAGTGGCAACATTTCTTTTTTAATTAATTAATTTCTTTATGTGGCTGAGCCAAGTCTCAGTTGCAGCATGCAACCTGCAGACTCTTAGTTGCAGCATGTGGGATCTATTTCCCTGACCAGGGACTGAACCCAGGCCATCAGCACTGGGAGCACAGTCTTAGCCACTGGACCACCAAGGAAGTCCCCAGAATTTCTTTAAAATAGGGCCTTTGAATTCAACTTAAACTGTTTATTGGGTATTTATGGGGCACCAGGCAACACTAGGGAAGCAGAAGTAAAAAGATAAACTCCCCAAATTTCAGTTCAGTTCAGTCGCTCAGTTGTGTCTGATTCCTTGTGATCCCATGGACTGCAGCACTCCAGGCCTCCCTGTCCTTCACCAACACCCGGACTTTACTCAAACTCATGTCCACTGAGTCGGTGATGCCATTCAACCTCATCCTGCGTCATCCTCTTCTCCTTCCGCCTTCAATCTTTCCCAGCATCAGGGTCTCTTCCACTGAGTCAGTTCTTTGCATCAGGTGGCCAAAGTATTGGACTTTCAGCTTCAGCATCAGTTCTTCCAATGAATATTCAGGACTGATTTCCTTGAGGATGACTGGATGGATCTCCTTGCAGTCCAAGGGACTCTCAAGAGTCTTCTCCAACACCACAGTTCAAAAGCATCAATTCTTTGGTGCTCAGCTTTCTTTATAGTCCAACTCTCACATCCATACATGACNCTGGAGTGGGTTGCCATTGCCTTCTCCGAATCTAGGAATAAAATCCTTAAGTAAGCTTATATATCAGAGGCTCTCAAATTTTAAAGCACATATAAGCCACTTTGGACACAAATTAAAAATATCATTATCTGGGTCCCCCTCTCTAGAAATACAAATTTAGTAAATACAAAGACCTGAGAATCAACATTTTAAGGACATTTTGAGACACAGTTTTCTATACACTCTTCACTTAATTTGCAGAGAATCAAACTTAACACCTCTGAATGGAAGTAAATAAGTTTAATGGCAAAAACTTTCATAATATCTTGTATCTATTCCCTGATACGATTAGTCCAAGATAGAGTTGGTGATGTGATATTGACACAATTTCTGATAGGACTGGGCCTTTCTCTTATATCTTACTTCACAATCAATAGCTCTGAATGGATGCAGATTTTCTTGGGTGTTCTCACTGACTCTAAGTTCACAGTTCTGTGACTCATAATATACTAGTTTGACTGCTTGGATGTGCAGTTCCAGGGGTTAGTCATCAGCATTTCATATTAACTAGTTAATTATATCATGAAATTTTGATGAGGTCTGCAGCTGCTTGAGTTGAAAAATCCTCCCATGAACCAGAAGCATGTTTTAAAAACCTGTTCCCAAGTTTCTTGTTATGTTTGTCATAATTGCCAAAAAAATATGCACTGCTCACTGACTGCAACAGCAATTCACTTTGGAAATCTCCTGTGGTATAAAAATTTTAAAAAAGAAATCACTGCTTGAGATCAAGTGATGAAAAATGAATACAGAAGATACTAATTTCTTTTCAAGATGTGATGGAAGTAATTGTGGAATGAGTCTAGAAAAATGCTATAACAAGAGTGGCAGCATTTCTTTTTTAATTAATTTATTTATGTGGCTGTGCCAAGTCTCAGTTTCAGCATGCAACATGCAGACTCTTGGTTGCAGCATGTGGGATCTATTTCCCTGACCAGGGACTGAACCCAGGCCATCAGCATTGGGAGCACAGTCTTAGCCACTGGACCAACAAGGAAGTCCTCAGAATTTCTTTAAAATAGGGCCTTTGAATTCAACTTAACTTCAACTGTTTATTGGGTATTTATGGGGCACCAGGCAATGCTAGGGAAGCAGAAGTAAAAAGATAAACTCCCCAAATTTCAGTTCAGTTCAGTCGCTCAGTCGTGTCTGATTCCTTGTGATCCCATGGACTGCAGCACTCCAGGCCTCCCTGTCCTTCACCAACACCCAGACTTTACTCAAACTCATGTCCACTGAGTCGGTGATGCCATTCAACCACTTCATCCTGCGTCATTCTCTTCTCCTCCCACCTTCAATCTTTCCCAGCATCAGGGTCTCTTCCACTGAGTCAGTTCTTTGCATCAGGTGGCCAAAGTATTGGACTTTCAGCTTCTGCATCAGTTCTTCCAATGAATATTCAGGACTGATTTCCTTTAGGATGGACTGGATGGATCTCCTTGCAGTCCAAGGGACTCTCAAGAGTCTTCTCCAACACCACAGTTCAAAAGCATCAATTCTTCGGTGCCCAGCTTTCTTTATAGTCCAACTCTCACATNCTGATCTCCTTTAGAATGGACTGGTTGGATCTGCTTGCAGTCCAAGGGACTCTCAAGAGTCTTCTCCAACACCACAGTTCAAAAGCATCAATTCTTTGGTGCTCAGCTTTCTTTATAGTCCAACTCTCACATCCATACATGACCACAGGAAAAACCATAGCCTTGACTAGATGGACCTTTGTTGACAAAGTAACGTCTCTGGTTTTTAATATGCTGTCTAGGTTGGTCATAACTTTTCTTCCAAGGAGCAAGTGTCTTTTAATTTCATGGCTCCAGTCACTATCTTTAGTGATTTTGGAGCCCAAAAAATAAAGTCAGCCACTGTTTCCACTGTTTCCCCATCTATTTCCCATGAAGTGATGGGGCCAGATGCCATGATCTTCATTTTCTGAATGTTGAGTTTTAAGCCAGCTTTCACTGTCCTCTTTCACTTCATCAATAGGCTTTTTAGTTCTTCTTCACCTTCTGCCGTAAGGGTGGTATCATCTGCCTATCTGAGGTTATTGATATTTCTCCCAGCAATCTTAATTCCAGCTTGTGCCTCATCCAGCCCAGTGTTTCTCATGAGGTACTCTGCATATAAGTTAAATAAGCAGGGTGACAATATACAGCCTTGACGTACTCTTTTCTCAACTTAGAACCAGTCTGTTGTTCCATGTCCAGTTCTAACTGTTGCTTCCTGACCTGCATACAGGTTTCTCAGGAGGCAGGTCAAGTGGTCCAGTATTCCCTTCTCTTTCAGAATTTTCCACAGTTTTTTGTGATCCACACAGTCAAAGGCTTTGGCAAAGTCAATAAAGCAAGCAGATGTTTTTCTGGAATTCTCTTGCTTTTTTGATGATCCAATGGATGTTGGCAATTTGATCTCTGGTTCCTCTGCCTTTTCTAAATCCAGCTTGAACATCTGGAAGTTCACGATTCATGTACTGTTGAAGCCTGGCTTGGAGGATTTTGAGCATTACTTTGCTAGTGTGTGAGATGAGTGCAATTGTGCAATAGTTGGAGCATTCTTTGGCATTGCCTTTCTTTGAGATTGAAATGAAAATCTACCTTTTCCAGTCTTGTGGCCACTGCTGAGTTTTTCAAATTTGCTGACATATTGAGTGCAGCATTTTCACAGTATCATCTTTTAGGATTTGAAATAGCTCAACTGGAATTCTATCACCTCCACTAGTTCTGTTCCCCAACTTTAAGGAGATTTTAATTTCTCAGGAAGCATGTACATAATATCTTGAGTACAATTCATACCATCATAAACACCAGTTACTGTGACCACCCCTAAGACTTGCAAAATTGTTCCACTTTTAACATTTAAATTCTAATGGGAAAGTTTTAGGACCACAACCTTCTATTCTTCCATAAATCTCATTCCTTTGCTCCTAATAGACGTGTCTTGGATCTCATTGAGACCTCCAGGTCCTTATACCCTGCATTTCTCCAAAATTAATCAGAATGGTTCCTATTCTCATGGATAGAAAAATCTAGGGGTGAGGACTGAGAGTAAAATCAGACAAATACATGTAAACTTGCAATTATGAGACCTGTAAGGGAGGAGGTGTATAAGGGCCCTTCAGACTCCTTACAAATAGCAGGTAGTACAAGGTAAGACTGAGGAGTGACCAAGTGCCAGACAATTCAGGACCTTTTAGCCTAAACTAAGAACTTCTGTTCCCTTTTATGCTAAAAGCCATTGGACATAATTGTAGGCTTGGGTTTTGCTCTTGAAAATACTTTTCCTTGCACTCACATAGTAAACAGATTGGAAGCTGATCAGAAGGGAAGCAGATCTATTAGGAAGCCACAATGATAATAACCCAGGTGAGGGAACATTATCACATACCTAAGACAGTGACGGTCAAGATGGAGAGAAGGGAACGAACATGAAAGATAGTTTGGTCATGAAATCAGAAGAATTTGGTGACAGATCAGAAGTGGAAGGTTACAGAAGAAAAAGGTATCAGTAACATCTCTTGGGCTTCAGTCTTAAATAACTGAATAGAAATAGATAGTGGTCTTATTAACCTTGGGAAACAGATGCTGGTCAAAGTGAGAAAAAGAGTGTGAATTTTCAACATACTAAAATTGAGCTATATTTGAAACTTCCAAGAGGAGATGTCTAATGGACATTTGGTTACATAGGTCTGGAGCTCAGAGTAAAACAGGGCTGGGGGTTTTTATTGCCTGAGATCACTCTGCCACTGCTAAGTCGCTTCAGTCGTGTCCGACTCTGTGCGACCCCATAGAGGGCAGCCCACCAGGCTCCTCTGTCTCTGGGATTCTCCAGGCAAGAATACTGGAGTGGGTTGCCATTTCCTTCTCCAAACCATAAAAGTGAAAAGTGAAAGTGAAGTCGCTCAGTCGTGCCCGACTCTTAGCGACCCCATGGACTGCAGCCTACCAGGCTCCTCCGTCCATGGGATTTTCCAGGTAAGAGTACTGGAGTGGGGTGCCACTGCCTTCTCCGGAGATCACTCTAGAGATTATCAATATGGAAAAGAAACATAGGACCAAGCTTAATGAAATAATGCAATGAGTAGGTTGAATTCAGAGAATAGAAATTGTTGCATCAAAGTACAAGTATATTGAATGCTTTTGTTACCTTGTTAAATCACCTTCCCAAAACCTAGGTCTCCCACATTGCAGGTGGATTCTTTACCAGCTGATCTATCAGAAAAAGCATTTAAATGGAAAGGAAGCCAGACATAGCCTTCACATTTACCAACTGGAGCTCCCACTTTCACTCAAGGAGTTGATTTCCCATTTTTCTACTTCCTCCCCAACAATGGGTGTTATCTAATGATTTTGTTATAAAATGCTAATCTGACTGGTGATGTATTTTTACTTGTTTTTGTTGTCATTATTATTTATATATCTAATTCTGATGCCTATGAATCATTTTATGTCCTTTTAACGCTAAAGATCTATTTATGTAGTTTGCCTGTTTTAGGAGGGGTTGTCAACTTTTTCTTACAGATTTGCAGGAGTTCATTGCATTCTATGAGAACTGAACTTTCTTACACATACAACATATTTTTTCTAGCTTATCTCTCATTTTTTCTTTGCACATGCTTATTTGCTATGTTCATGTTTTAATTTTTATATTGCTAAAATTCATTAATCCTTTACTCTTGGAGTTTAGATCGACATCCCCCAATTTTAGGTATTAATTTTTACTCAGTTCTTTTCTTCTATGTCTGGCTTCTTTTACATTTAAATGCTTTCTCCATCTGGAATTTTTTCTGGTATAAGTGGCAGATTAATTTTGTTCTAAGTGGCTGGCCACTTGCCTCAACACCATCTTTTGAATTACGAACATATTTCTTAATGATCTGAGAAGCCATTTGTATTGTGCACCAGAGATCTTTAACTATATGTTGTCTATTTTGAAATTCTTAATCTATTTCATTGATCTTTTTCTTCATTTTCAATCCCCAAAAGTGTTAACTACTGTAGTGTTATATTTAATGCCTTGTAGGGCTTCCCTGATAGGTCAGTTGGTAAAGAATCCGCCTGCAATGCAGGAGACCTAGATTGGATCCCTGGGGTTGGGAAGATCCCCTGGAGAAGGGAAATGCCATACCCACTCCAGTATTCTGGCCTGGAGAATTCCAGGGACAGTATAGTCCATGGGGTCGCAAAGAGTCAGACACAATTGAGCAACATTCACTTTCACTTCACTTTCAAGATTTGACTTCATTCATTACTATACTTTACATATACTAGAATTTGTCAATTCCACAAAAAAAGATTTTTCAGAGTCTTTTTATCACATTGTTTTTCTGCACAAAAACAAGGTGTGTCTTTCAGTCACTTCATGTTGTCTTTATGTCCCTCAGGAAAGCATTAAAGTTTTCATCATGTAGATTTTACACATTTCTTCTCTGCTTCATTATGAGGTAGTTTACATTTATAGTTGTTACTATAAAGTAGTATATTATATTGCTAACTGATAATTGTTTAGATTATTGAATTTTGTTATTAGTTAGGTACTCAGCCACCTTAATAAATTCTCTTGCTGTTTGCATTAATTTTTAAATTGATTCTCTTGGAATTCCCATGTATAAAAATGTATGCTTTATGAATAGTCATAATTTTAACTCCCTTCCAATATTATATTTGGCTATTACTTCCAGAAAACATTATATAATAGTGGGATCATTTTCATGATTTAAAAAATGTGTTTGGGACTTCCCTGGTGGTCCAGTGGCTGGGACTCCATGCTTCTAATGCAGAGGACCTGGGTTCAATCCCTGGTCAGGGAACTAGATCCCACATGCTGCAACTAAAGATCCCACATACCCCAACAAAGACTGGAAATTCTGTAACTAAGATCCTGTGCACTCACAATAAATTACAATATATTTTTTAAAAATGTGCTTAGCATTTGACATCAAGCATAAATGGCAGACTTTTGTATGATACATCATTTTTATAAAGTTAATGATCATTCCATTTCTTTATTTTTCATTCTTTGACTTTAGAACAGGTGATAAATTACATCAAGCTTTTTAAATCACTTGTGGAAGCTATTTTTTTGAGTTGTTACAATAGTTAAATATTGCAATAGATTTTTCTAACTTAACCATCTTACATTCCAAAAGATATTTTCAACTGGTTATGACACTCTTTTAATGTGCTCCTCAAATTTGAATGTTAATATATTATTTCAAACTTCAGCAATTTTAGCATGAATAATATTTTTCCATTGGCTTTGTTGCTGTGTTACTTTTGTTTTTGTTGTCTTTGTCTAACTTATTTTCAGAATCATATATGTATAATCTGTCAACAACTAAAGATATAAATTAAAATCTCTTAGTTTTATCACTTTTGAATGCATTTTCTCCTTTGAGCATGCTATTTTACTTGATGCCATTGAATCCAATTAAGAATCAAATATTGTGTGGAGTTTTGAAGTCCTTCAATATGCCAGCAAATTTGGAAAACTTAGCAGTGGCCACAGGACTGGAAAAGGTCAGTTTTAATTCCAAAGCCAAATTCAAAATTGGGAAAGGAGTACATCAAGGCTGTATAGTCACCCTGCTTATTTAACTTCTATGCAGAGTACATCATGTGAAATGCTGGGCTGGATGAAACACAGCCTGGAATGAAGATTGCTGGGAGAAATATCAATAACCTCAGATATGCAGATGACATTGCCCTTATGGCAGAAAGTGAAGAGGAACTAAATATGGTGTACTCTGCATATAAGTTAAATAAGCAGGTTGACAATATACGGCTTTGACGTACTCCTTTTCCTATTTGGAACCAGTCTGTTGTTCCATGTCCAGTTCTAACTGTTGCTTCCTGACCTGCATACAGGTTTCTCAGGAGGCAGGTCAAGTGGTCCAGCATTCCCATCTCTTTCAGAATTTTCCACAGTTTTTTGTGATCCACACAGTCAAAGGCTTTGGCAAAGTCAATAAAGCAAGCAGATGTTTTTCTGGAATTCTCTTGCTTTTTTGATGATCCAATGGATGTTGGCAATTTGATCTCTGGTTCCTCTGCCTTTTCTAAATCCAGCTTGAACATCTGGAAGTTCACGATTCATGTACTGTTGAAGCCTGGCTTGGAGGATTTTGAGCATTACTTTGCTAGTGTGTGAGATGAGTGCAATTGTGCAGTAGTTTGAGCATTCTTTGGCATTGCCTTTCTTTGGGATTGAAATGAAAATCTATCTTTTCCAGTCTTGTGGCCACTGCTGAGTTTTTCAAATTTGCTGACATATTGAGTGCAGCATTTTCACAGTATTATCTTTTAGGATTTGAAATAGCTCAACTGGAATTCTATCACCTCCACTAGTTCTGTTCCCCAACTTTAAGGAGATTTTAATTTCTCAGGAAGCATGTACATAATATCTTGAGTACAATTCATACCATCATAAACACCAGTTACTGTGACCACCCCTAAGACTTGCAAAATTGTTCCACTTTTAACATTTAAATTCTAATGGGAAAGTTTTAGGACCACAACCTTCTATTCTTCCATAAATCTCATTCCTTTGCTCCTAATAGACGTGTCTTGGATCTCATTGAGACCTCCAGGTCCTTATACCCTGCATTTCTCCAAAATTAATCAGAATGGTTCCTATTCTCATGGATAGAAAAATCTAGGGGTGAGGACTGAGAGTAAAATCAGACAAATACATGTAAACTTGCAATTATGAGACCTGTAAGGGAGGAGGTGTATAAGGGCCCTTCAGACTCCTTACAAATAGCAGGTGGTACAAGGTGGGACTGAGGAGTGACCAAGTGCCAGACAATTCAGGACCTTTTAGCCTAAACTAAGAACTCCTGTTCCCTTTTATGCTAAAACCATTGGACATATTTGTAGGCTTGGGTTTTGCTCTTGAAAATACTTTTCCTTGCACTCATGTAGTAAACAGATCGGAAGCTGATCAGAAGGGAAGCAGATCTATTAGGAAGCCACAATGATAATAACCCAGGTGAGGGAACATTATCACATACCTAAGACAGTGACGGTCAAGATGGAGAGAAGGGAACGAACGTGAAAGATAGTTTGGTCATGAAATCAGAAGAATTTGGTGACAGATCAGAAGTGGAAGGTTACAGAAGAAAAAGGTGTCAGTAACATCTCTTGGGCTTCAGTCTTAAATAACTGAATAGAAATAGATGGTGGTCTTATTAAGCTTGGGAAACAGATGCTGGTCAAAGTGAGAAAAAGAGTGTGAATTTTCAACATACTAAAATTGAGCTATATTTGAAACTTCCAAGAGGAGATGTCTAATGGACATTTGGTTACATAGGTCTGGAGCTCAGAGTAAAACAGGGCTGGGGGTTTTTATTGCCTGAGATCACTCTGCCACTGCTAAGTCGCTTCAGTCGTGTCCGACTCTGTGCGACCCCATAGAGGGCAGCCCACCAGGCTCCTCTGTCTCTGGGATTCTCCAGGCAAGAATACTGGAGTGGGTTGCCATTTCCTTCTCCAAACCATAAAAGTGAAAAGTGAAAGTGAAGTCGCTCAGTCGTGCCCGACTCTTAGCGACCCCATGGACTGCAGCCTACCAGGCTCCTCCGTCCATGGGATTTTCCAGGTAAGAGTACTGGAGTGGGGTGCCACTGCCTTCTCCGGAGATCACTCTAGAGATTATCAATATGGAAAAGAAACATAGGACCAAGCTTAATGAAATAATGCAATGAGTAGGTTGAATTCAGAGAATAGAAATTGTTGCATCAAAGTACAAGTATATTGAATGCTTTTGTTACCTTGTTAAATCACCTTCCCAAAACCTAGGTCTCCCACATTGCAGGTGGATTCTTTACCAGCTGATCTATCAGAAAAAGCATTTAAATGGAAAGGAAGCCAGACATAGCCTTCACATTTACCAACTGGAGCTCCCACTTTCACTCAAGGAGTTGATTTCCCATTTTTCTACTTCCTCCCCAACAATGGGTGTTATCTAATGATTTTGTTATAAAATGCTAATCTGACTGGTGATGTATTTTTACTTGTTTTTGTTGTCATTATTATTTATATATCTAATTCTGATGCCTATGAATCATTTTATGTCCTTTTAACGCTAAAGATCTATTTATGTAGTTTGCCTGTTTTAGGAGGGGTTGTCAACTTTTTCTTACAGATTTGCAGGAGTTCATTGCATTCTATGAGAACTGAACTTTCTTACACATACAACATATTTTTTCTAGCTTATCTCTCATTTTTTCTTTGCACATGCTTATTTGCTATGTTCATGTTTTAATTTTTATATTGCTAAAATTCATTAATCCTTTACTCTTGGAGTTTAGATCGACATCCCCCAATTTTAGGTATTAATTTTTACTCAGTTCTTTTCTTCTATGTCTGGCTTCTTTTACATTTAAATGCTTTCTCCATCTGGAATTTTTTCTGGTATAAGTGGCAGATTAATTTTGTTCTAAGTGGCTGGCCACTTGCCTCAACACCATCTTTTGAATTACGAACATATTTCTTAATGATCTGAGAAGCCATTTGTATTGTGCACCAGAGATCTTTAACTATATGTTGTCTATTTTGAAATTCTTAATCTATTTCATTGATCTTTTTCTTCATTTTCAATCCCCAAAAGTGTTAACTACTGTAGTGTTATATTTAATGCCTTGTAGGGCTTCCCTGATAGGTCAGTTGGTAAAGAATCCGCCTGCAATGCAGGAGACCTAGATTGGATCCCTGGGGTTGGGAAGATCCCCTGGAGAAGGGAAATGCCATACCCACTCCAGTATTCTGGCCTGGAGAATTCCAGGGACAGTATAGTCCATGGGGTCGCAAAGAGTCAGACACAATTGAGCAACATTCACTTTCACTTCACTTTCAAGATTTGACTTCATTCATTACTATACTTTACATATACTAGAATTTGTCAATTCCACAAAAAAAGATTTTTCAGAGTCTTTTTATCACATTGTTTTTCTGCACAAAAACAAGGTGTGTCTTTCAGTCACTTCATGTTGTCTTTATGTCCCTCAGGAAAGCATTAAAGTTTTCATCATGTAGATTTTACACATTTCTTCTCTGCTTCATTATGAGGTAGTTTACATTTATAGTTGTTACTATAAAGTAGTATATTATATTGCTAACTGATAATTGTTTAGATTATTGAATTTTGTTATTAGTTAGGTACTCAGCCACCTTAATAAATTCTCTTGCTGTTTGCATTAATTTTTAAATTGATTCTCTTGGAATTCCCATGTATAAAAATGTATGCTTTATGAATAGTCATAATTTTAACTCCCTTCCAATATTATATTTGGCTATTACTTCCAGAAAACATTATATAATAGTGGGATCATTTTCATGATTTAAAAAATGTGTTTGGGACTTCCCTGGTGGTCCAGTGGCTGGGACTCCATGCTTCTAATGCAGAGGACCTGGGTTCAATCCCTGGTCAGGGAACTAGATCCCACATGCTGCAACTAAAGATCCCACATACCCCAACAAAGACTGGAAATTCTGTAACTAAGATCCTGTGCACTCACAATAAATTACAATATATTTTTTAAAAATGTGCTTAGCATTTGACATCAAGCATAAATGGCAGACTTTTGTATGATACATCATTTTTATAAAGTTAATGATCATTCCATTTCTTTATTTTTCATTCTTTGACTTTAGAACAGGTGATAAATTACATCAAGCTTTTTAAATCACTTGTGGAAGCTATTTTTTTGAGTTGTTACAATAGTTAAATATTGCAATAGATTTTTCTAACTTAACCATCTTACATTCCAAAAGATATTTTCAACTGGTTATGACACTCTTTTAATGTGCTCCTCAAATTTGAATGTTAATATATTATTTCAAACTTCAGCAATTTTAGCATGAATAATATTTTTCCATTGGCTTTGTTGCTGTGTTACTTTTGTTTTTGTTGTCTTTGTCTAACTTATTTTCAGAATCATATATGTATAATCTGTCAACAACTAAAGATATAAATTAAAATCTCTTAGTTTTATCACTTTTGAATGCATTTTCTCCTTTGAGCATGCTATTTTACTTGATGCCATTGAATCCAATTAAGAATCAAATATTGTGTGGAGTTTTGAAGTCCTTCAATATGCCAGCAAATTTGGAAAACTTAGCAGTGGCCACAGGACTGGAAAAGGTCAGTTTTAATTCCAAAGCCAAATTCAAAATTGGGAAAGGAGTACATCAAGGCTGTATAGTCACCCTGCTTATTTAACTTCTATGCAGAGTACATCATGTGAAATGCTGGGCTGGATGAAACACAGCCTGGAATGAAGATTGCTGGGAGAAATATCAATAACCTCAGATATGCAGATGACATTGCCCTTATGGCAGAAAGTGAAGAGGAACTAAAGAGCCTCTTGATGAAGGTGAAAGAGGAGAGTGAAAAAGTTGGCTTAAAGCTCAACATTCAGAAAACTAAGATCACGGCATCCAGTTCCACCACTTCATGGCAAATAGATGGGGAAACAATGGAAATAATAACAGACTTTCTTAGGCTCCAAAATAACTGTGGATGGTGACTGCAGCCATGAAATTAAAAAGACACTTGATCCTTGGAAGAAAAGCAATGACAAATCTTGACAGCATATTAAAAAGCAGAGATATTACTTTATCTTCAAAGATCCATATAGTCAAAGCTATGGTTTTTCCAGTAGTCACGTGCAGACGTGAGAGTTAGACAATAAAAAAGGCTAAGCGCCAAAGAATTGATGCTTTTGAACTGTGGTGCTGGAGAAGACTCTCGAGAGACCCTGGGACAGCAAGGAGATCAAACCAGTGAATCCTAAAGGCAATCAGTCCTGAATATTCATTGGAAGGACTGATGCTGAAGCTGAAACTCCAATACTTTGGTCACCTGATGTGAAGAGCCTACTCAATGGAAAAGACCCTGATGCTGGGAAAGACTGAAGGCAGGAAAAGAAGGGGATAATAGAGGATGAGATGGTTGGATGGCATCACTGACTCAATGGACATGAGTTTGAGCAAACTCCAGGAGATGGTGAAGGACAGGGAAGCCTAGCATGCTGCAATTCATGGGTCAAAAGAGTCAGACACGACTGAGTGACTGAACAACAACAAATCTAGCATAAGCCCCCACTATATTTTACGCATTATAACATTGACATTTTTTTAAATTTCAGGTTGTTTTTATCATAGAGTATTCCAAAACTGAGATTTTCCTGATTGTTTTCTTTGTTTGGACATTCAGGTTGAGCATTTTGGACAGGAATATTACATGGGTGACATTGTATAGTTTTGACTCCATCATGCAAGTAGCTGCCTATTTTCAGCTCTGCCACTGTAAACAATGCTTAGTTTTATCGGTTGGTGAGATGATGTGATATACTGAGACCATGTAAATACCTGGTTTCCCAACAAAGCTTCATTCAGTAATATTAACATTCACTGATTATCTTTACCTGAATCACTTAGTATCTTGCTAAATGCAACATTAAAATTTTCTAATTCTACTTTTTTTCCTATATTTGTTTGCTGACAGTCTCCTCGAAAGATCTTACCATTAGCACCATATCCCTTTTGAGCAACACTGTGGATTCGCCTATTTTTTATTCAGTGTGTCATTGTTCATTAACAACATTCTTTTTGATGCTTTTTGGTTCAAGGACACTGAAACTGATTACATAGCAGGAGTCTTTGCTATTAGGAGATATATATGATCGCATTTAGAAATGAAGTGTCATGACATATGCAACTTCCAAATTATTCAAAATATACAAATACACAAATTATAAAAAAAATACCAAGATGATATTTGCTTCCAATGAGAGAGCTAATGTGCCAAAATATGGATAGATTTTAAGTCTGGATAAAGGTTTGAATTTTTTTAAGTAGAAGAGGGAAAAAAAACACAAACAAAATGTTAAAAACTGATCAGTTCTTACACCAAACCGCGGATAGATTCCTTTTTCTTCCATTGCACCCAATTTCAAAAGGAGGGAGGTGTTGCTCTCTAGCCCCATCACCTATTCCTTCATCTTCATCAAATCTATCATTCAATACTGTCTATTTTACTCCATAATACACCCATTTCCTTTTTCCTTACTCTGAAACCACACTATTTCAGATTCATCACCCAAACCATTATGATGGCCTCCAAATTCATCTTTCTCTCACCAGTATCTCTTCTCTATCATTTACCATGAAGCTTCCAGGACAAATTCCTTAAGCAAAGCTTTGACTAGGTAAATACTGGTTCTTGGTCTGCAGTATAATACCATGCAAATTCCTCAGCAGGGCATTCAAAGTCCTCCACATTCTACCAGTTCATCAACCCTGCTACCTTGAACAACTTAAATAATATACTTAGATCTAATCTGACTCCTGTTTGGCCTGAAAAATACATATCCTTTTTTACCTTCTTTGCCATCTACATTTCCATTTGTTGAGAAAGTAGTCATCCTAAAAATTTCAAAATCTACCACTTCCATGAAATATTCTTCAATTCTCTTAATGTGGAAATTATTTCCCTTTTGCAGGACTCAGAACACTCACTATACACTTTCCCTACCACACATACCTCAGAGTGCCTTGAAATAGAGAGAAACCTCATCACCCCTGTGGGAGCCAGTCAAGATTTTAGCCTTCTTAAATACAGAAACTTCTATTATCCATTTTCACCTCTCCTAAAAACTAGTATGGTCCCTAGCAGGGCTCAAGAATGTTGATGGATTGATTTTTTAAAACTGCAGTCAAATAACTGTTTCTGAAAATGGTGAAGAAAACTTTTTACCATCTCATAGGCTATACACTCACCCTTAAATAGAAAATATTCTAGATAGCTATCAATGGACTTATATTGCTGAAACATATCAGTATCAACATCATCAAAAGCAGAGTCTTCCAAAATGAAAGGCAATGGTGGAAAATATTAAAACCATTGAGGCTGACTGCATTTTGGGATATAGTAAGCTGGAGACACAAATTTGTCTCCAAGAGGTTGCAATATTAAGACCTTTTGACCTGGGAGGAAATATGGTTACTGCAGTTTCCTGAGAAGAGACATGGCATAAGGAAAACAATGCTGCAGAAAGAATATTCTGGAAAATGAATACTAAACTGACTAAAGAGAAGAAAACAGAAGTGCAATTAGAGGAATGGCCTGCCAATGCCAGGTGAAGAGGGCCAGGAAGGGAGTTATGACAGCAATAATAAAGACAGAAAGGCACAGATACAAATTTAAAGTATTAATATAACAAGAGTTGATTTAGGTAAGCTATAGAAAAAAGAAGAAATCAAGAATTTTGTATCATGAACATGTAGGTTCCCAAAACACCTTGTGTGCATTTCTATTTAACATGTTGATAGGAAAAGAATATCTGTTTTATTTCTCATCCCAGCTCATTTGGAGCCACTTAAGGGCAGAAACCATGTTGCACCCATCTTTGTAACTCCAGTCCCTAGTATAGGCACATGTGTGTGCGTGTGCATGTGTGCCAAGTTCCTTTAGTCATGTACGACTCTCTGAGATGACTCCCTGAGAGAAGGCCAAAGAAAAAAAAATTCATAGAACTAAACTGATGACAATTTATTACAGGTAAAAGAGAGGACTGAACTTGCACATGAAGTTCAAAGAGTAGCCTGCAGTGGTACCTAATACACACATGTGTGAGTTGGACAGTCATCCAGAAGGGAATAATAATACTTCTATTTCAGTATATATGAAATCTAGAAAGATGGTAGTGATGGACCTATTTGCAGGGCAGCAATGGAAACGCAGACACTGGAGACACAGTGGGGGAAGGAGAGAATGGGATGAACTGGGAGAGTAGCATTGAAAGATATGTCTTTCTTTTTAAAGATGCATGCTGAATTATGTAGAAACAAAATCTCATGATGACAGAAATTTTCTTCATGGTAATTTAGCAATAAAATGGAGGAAATGAATATGGCAAACTGTGAACTGTTAAATCTAAGTGATGGCTACATAACTACTCAGCTCTGCTCCTCTACAGGGAACATAGCCATAGACAATACACAAGCCAATGAGCACGGCTGTGTCCCAGCTGTGGGTGACATCTTTAAAAACAGAGTTCAAACTGAGTTTCAAAGTTCCGCCTAGCACAATACTGAATATGCAGTCATGCGGTGGATGTTCAATGAGAAAAAAATTTTTTTTTTAAGTTTTGGGACTTCCCTGGTGGTGCAATGGATAAAGAATCTGCCTGCCAATGCAGGAGACATGGGTTCCATCCCTTCTCTACACGCTCTAGAGCCAGGAAGCCCACATGCTGCAACTCCTGAAGTCGGCACCTAGAGCCTTTGCTCCACAACAAAAGAAACTAGAGAAAGCAGCAATAAAGACCCAGTAGAACTAAAAAAAAAATTTTTAATTATTTTAATTAAAAAAAAAGAATTGACAATAGCTATCTCTTCACTACTCTGATGGTAAGATACTTCAGTAGGATCCAGTGTTTTCAGAGTCACGTAGGATTCCCCTGCTAATGAATAATCTTTCTGTATAGAGAAGATCACATAAAGATGTGATGATGTTGGACTCTCATTCAAGAACTGACTAGAGAAAAATGAAGTCTCCTTATATCTGATTTAAAGGAAAGGAAGAAGAGTTAGACTAGACTATTTTAGTGAATTTTAAAAGTCTTTCCCAAAATAAAAAGCTAAAAATATAATTTGATTATAAAGATGTATCTTTTCCTCAATGATTAATTGCTTTAATTTTGGTGGTTATTTTCAGTCTTCCTGATTTTTGTTCATAATCTCCAGATCAATCTTCTGAATTCTCCTAAAATCAACTAATCTATTAATGAATCATATTTTGTATTACAGAATACAATCTATCCATCTGGTGCAGGAGTCAGCAAACATTTTCTGTAAAGGGCCAGAAAAGTAATTATTTTAGGCTTTGCAGGCTACACGGTCTCTGTCATAACTACTCAGCTCTGCTGTTCTGAACATAGCCATAGACAATACATAAGCCAATGAAAATGGTTGTGTCCCAATAAAATAACAAGGCAGTGAGCCAGATTTGGCCCATGGCTATAATTTGCCAACACCTACCTATCATTATTTTTAATTTTATTACAAAAATTCTCAACTATACAGAAAATAAAGAGAAAACCAAAAGCCATCACTTAGATTTAACACTTCACATTTTGCCATATTCACTTCATCCATTTTATTGCTGAATTACCATGAAGAAGACTTTTGTCATCATGAGATTTTTGTTCCTACATAATTCAGCATCTTTAAAAAGAAAGACATACCTTTCAGTGCTACTCTCCCAATTCATCCCATCCTCTCCTTCCCCAGCTGTGGCCACAATGTGTTTCCACTGCTGCCCTGCAAACAGGTTCACCAGTACCATCTTTCTAAATTCCATATATATGCATTAATATATGATATTTATTTTTCTCTTTCTGACTTACTTCACTGTGTATAATAGGCTCTAGGTTCATCTACTTCATGATAACTGAATCTGATATGTTCTTTTTATGACCAAATAATACTCCATTGTATATAGGTACCACAACTTCTTTACCCATTCATCTGTTGATGGGCATCTAGGCTGCTTCCATGGCTGATTCATGCTGATGTATGGCAGAAACCAGCACAATATTGTAAAGCAACTATCCTCCAATTAAAACTAAATAAATTTAATAAAAAATAAAGACACATCAATAAATATATTAATACATAGAAATAAAATTATAATTAGCTAATTGGTATCAATTACATGATCAATTGTATATTTTATATAATTATAAAATATAATCATAAAAATAAATTAATCAATATAACAAATTATTAATATATACATTACCAATAAAATGTATAATTCCTTAACATCCTGTTTAAAAATTTTTCCAAATATCTCCAAAGTTATTTCTAGAGTTGTCTTGTTCATATCAGGAATCCAATTAAGGATCAGGCATTGCATTTGACTGTTATACACAAAAAGAAAAGTCTCATTTACTCAAATGTTGCCTCCATCCCCCAGACTTTTTATTTGACTCATTGAGGAATAGTCTGATTTTAAACAACTTGAGCAAGATCTAGACTCAATACCTCTCATAGGAACACTAACATAGAGGCAAATACAAAAGGTTTTGGTTCTATTATCCTTAACATTTCTCTCAATTTCTTCTCCATTTTTAAGATTTTAAAAAATATCTTTCACCTATTTTTAAAACAATTTCTAGAGCTTATTAATATAATTTAGATATATATATATATGACACCAGAGGCTCACATATAACATAAAAACATATTCCAAAGAGTTTTTCTGGAATGTATGTGTCCACCCTATGGGTGCCATGTAAATGAAGGGGGATAGAACAGTTGTTTAAATAAGGCTTAAGAAATTCTAGATCAGTAGAATCCATCAGCTTCCGTGAAAGATGCTGATTACTTTGTCTTTCAAGAGGGCACTTCAATATTCCAAGCTGTGAAAAAAAATATAGAAATGTAGACATGACATTCTAGGGTGTGCAATGCCTTAGAAAAGAGCAAAATCCTTTCCCCCAAGAATTTTGATCCTTGTGAGAAAATCTGTCCATTTTACCAGAAAACACCAGGAAAAAAAACAAAACAGAAAAACCACCCCAGATTTCATCAAATTCCCATGAAGGAAGAACTGTTGGGATGTAAGTGGACATGCACATCCTGAACATTGTTCATAGTAGAATCAGGATGTGATGAGACCAGGAAGATTAAGCAACCTTGTACAGCACAGTTGTTATGTTTTAGTGGGATGAGAGTTACAGATAAGGGGACTGGAAGGAATGTTTAAGGAAACATGACCACAGAAATGAGAGTTGTGTGCTGTTGCCTCTGTTTTAGTTTCTCAGCTCATTGGCATTAGGAAATATAATCAGCAAGGAGTCAAATATAAGGGACTGGGCAACTGAGATAATAGGAAAAGAATCAAATGTGCTGAATGGAAAAGCAGAAAGCTAGAGTTCCCTCAATTGAGAAAAAGAATAAGGTAGATTTCATTAGAAAGAGCTGAATTGATAAAGAACAGGAATTAGGCTTAGGATAAGTAGAAGATAATAAAAACAATGATGCTCTAACCTCTTGGCACTGGGGCAATATGGTAACCACTGGCCGTATGTGGTTGGGCTTCTCTGACAGCTCAGTGGTAAAAAATCCACCTGCCAGTATAGGAGACGTGAGTTCAACCCTGGGTTGGCTGGGAAGATCCTTTGGAGAAGGAAATGGCAACCCACTCCAGTATTCTTGCCTGGGAAATCCCATGGACAGAGAAGCCTGGCAGGCTACAGTCCATGGGGTCGTAAAAGAGTTGGACACAATTTAGCGACTAAAAAAGAAAAATGGCCTCGTGCAGTTATTTAAATTTAAAGTAAAAAATTTAGTTTCTGAGTTCTGTTTCAATTGCTCAATAGCCACATATGGTTAGTGGCTAGCATAATGGATCCACAGATCCACAATCGATTCAAATGTTCTCCCAGATAGAGAATATTTCCACATTTCAGGAAGTTGTCTATTGAATAACACTGCTTTAAGGACATTAAGATGAGTAGGGAAGAAAAGGTAGAGGAGATGAAGGAGGAGGAATGGTGATTCATGACCTCCCTTCTCCACTTGTTACCTAATGTCACTAATTCTCATGTGACAATTAAGACAGCCATTGCTCCGCAACATCCAGGTTCTTCCACACCTCCTCTCCAGAAGGCTCCTGGAGACCCTGCTGCCTTACGGATGCTCCAATTGGTTGGGATTGTGGAGCAAGTCATTGAGTTAGGGGTGGAGCCAGGGTTGGGTGTGGGGAAGAGTCATTCCATGGATGAAGAGGACCAGTGTGCATCTTAGCACCATGCCCAGAATTCAAGGTGGAAAGAACATTCGCTTGCCACTGGGAGGCTTGTAAATATATATCCTTCCAACTCCCATGCCCAGTGAGTCTTCAGCCATTTGTGGTCAGACTTTCCTACTACTAATACATTGCTCAGACTAAGTCATGGGTCGATACGTACATTCTCTCCTACTTGACTAATGAGAAAGTTGATCCAATTATTCACATCAACCAATTCCTATCATAAGTATTCTTATTCGCTTTTTTTTTAACCATTTATGCAAGTACATATAGGCAGCCCATCTCCTCCTTCTAAGCTCCATGACAAAGAGCATGACATTTTCAAACCATTGAGGAGTAACCTTTTTAGCCACACACCTGTAGTGAAATGACAGCATTCTGGAGAACCTCTGACTCTCAGAGATACCCTTCCTTTCTGGGACAATTTTTAACATCCTTTTGACCATAATCAACATCTTACCAGATAGATCTCTCATTCCAGACTGCTATTTCTAGCTCCATAGATTTCCTGACACTCACAATATTTATACTAGACATTGCCAGGTGAAGAGGAGATTACCCTTAGAACACTTCCAAAGGCTTTCCTGCAACAGTCCCTATTTATTTCACAGACTTCAGGGCTACATTCAGTTTCCTATTTGCATGTGTGGGCAGCTTTTTCTCCAGTGTATTCCCTGTGTTCTAATTGGCTCACTGTACAGATTCTTGGCTCTGTGCTTGGGAATCGTCACTGACTTTTAACCCACCTCACCTGAAGAACAGCTTTCTGTGTTTCTGTTAGTATTTCAGGCTCTGATCCTCACTTTTTAAATTATCACTGAGATTTTAATTGGTGGTTTTGATTGTTTACGTTTAATCTTCCCTCGTGATATTTTACATTTTATTTTACTCCATTTGAAAAGGACAGAACCTTAAAAAGAGAGGAATAATTGGGGACAGAAGATATTCATTTAGAGAGACAATAGAGACGTCCCTGGACTTTGGCTGGTCACTTAAAGGAAACTGTGATTTACGCAAGGGACCTTAAAATTGTAAGTATGTACATTTTGTTTGTTTGAACGAATGCTTACATAAAAAAATCCTCACTCCTAACATTAGCCGAGTTTCTGTCTCTTAAAAATAGTTCAGAAAATGACTGTTTCCTAATGTCCACTGAAATGGAAAGTTCATAATGTTCTATTGTGACCTGAAAGTCTGGCAACGAACATACGTCACATAATCCTCTTTGAAGAGTATAAACATTCAGACTCCACTTCCCTTTTCAATACGGGAAGAAGCTGAACAACCTATAAATAGAGCCTAGGGTGAAAAACCCCTATCTGTTGTACAGCCCTTCACACTTCTCATCATTCTAAATGCCTGCCACTGGAAACCTTCAATAAAGGGGTGAATCTTCCCTGCCCCACAGAGAGCTGCCTTTCAGCTGGAAGAGGGTGTGTCCCTAAGTTTTTACCTGCGAGCAATGATGATCCTGTTAAGCATTTCAGGGAGACCAGCCCAAGATTTTAGGGTGGGGATCTAGACAGGTTATACGTACCTTCAGACCTGCTCCCAGAGAAGGCAGAAACACCTCAAAGCCTGCATGTAAGAACATCTACTGAGAAATTATTTTTAAGCAGACACCAGCTGAGTGGGGGGAAGAGAAAGAACAGAGAAGAAAAAACAAAACTCCCTTGATCTTGGATGTAAGAGAACCCAGCAGCGATGAACTGGACCTTCTTCGGAGCAGCTGTGGTGCTGTTCATTTTCCTGGTAAGTGAATCCTGTTAAAAAGTTTCCATCACCCATCTCATGGTAAACAAGGGAGAACTTTTAGGAAAATGTTATTTTGTGTTATTTCTAACCTAAACCCATTAAAAGTTTATGCTAATGATAAGGCGATTTTTATGGACTAGATTTTTAAATAGTGTTTCTCTCCTTAATTGAAGACTCCAAGATCATATTAGTGCATCAGTCAACTCACCATATCACATCTCTGACATCGAAGTCATTGCCAAGTCATGCCGGGGAAACACTGAACTTGGGAAAGGCAGATCACTACTTAATAGCGTTCTGTTGTTCAAATTCTCTTTTGCAGGTGGGCTTGGACAACTAATCTCACAGGTGTATCTTGGTTTTTAATCTAGACATTTTCCCATACTTTTGGTATCTTTGCTGGTAGATTCACTATAATTTTTAAAATGTAAAAATAGGATCCATACAAATTAAAATCATAACTGTTTGTAACTGGCTTCAGCACCCAGTCTCATCAGTTCTGTATGTGGTTGGGGGTTCATATCACTAATATCAGAAGCCCCACACTTCTAAACTGTAATTTTATTTAAAACATTTATTTAATTTCAAAAAGAATGGTAGTATGGGAGATTTATAAATGACATAGTAGGTGAAGGAATGGCTATAATTAAGGAATAAGTATAATTATTATGATAATGGCTCTTACTACTGGAAAGTCAGTAATGACCATGAGACAAAAGTTGTATGTTTGATGGTCAGAGAAACTATAACAAAATACTTTATTATTGCAACCCTACATTTTATTAGTCTTCTCTCTTTAGAGACGACTTCTAAGTGCAGCATTAGTGTGTTGTATCGACTTCTCTTGTGTTGAAAAATTGAAAATTATAGTCTCTCTCACAATAATGTTAATATAATACAAAGAGGCAAATGCCAGGTAAATTGTGTCTTCCAGTTTGGCAGGATGTAGTACTGTGGTGAATATTTGTCTCTACTTGCTTCATTTTTGAACTGGATTGTTGGGTGTCTATAGTAACAAGTGAGATCTTTGATTCAACATATACTGGTTAACTTGAATTCACTTCATTAATTGAGAGGCCATAACCAGTGGATTTATTAATAAATGAGCATCAGTGAGTGGTAGCTATATAGTTCCAAACTGCCCTTCAAACATTAGCCTTATTCCAGGGACTTGATACTGAGAATTTCATAATTTGGGACATGGCAGGGATTAATGAGTACCACACAGTATGTCATTTGAAAGTAGGAGTGTTTGTTAATTATAAAATAAGAAAATGCTTTTATTTTTAATTTCATATACATTTGATCTAATTCAGGTCCATTATACTGTCAGTTGATTAAAGTTTATTCGGATGCTTATGTATTTTCATTGAATCTATAAGATGCCTTTTTAAATTTTTATGATTATTTCTAATTAATTACACCCTATAAAATTCCTTTATATAGCCATTTGTATCTAGTCATTCTTCAGTACAGCATATCATTTTATCAAAACCATGTATTTTCATGTAACTTTCTCTCTTTGTAGAGAGATTTCTGGGCCTTTGTCCTTTATTTTCTGAGTCTGGATAGTTTTTGCCTGTTTGCATGTGAATCATTTGTTTTTTGCCATATTTTACTTTGGAATCAATCATAAGTTTCTTATACACATTAGGAAAATTATTTCTTGAAGAACTTATAAAGAATTGAAATCTTTCATTTAAAATATCATAACTTTTTTTAAAAAATTCACTTTCTACAGTTTAGAAAAATCACAAGTTATTTCTACTACTGATTTTACCAGATGATCTGGAAAAATATCCTTTGAAGTTATCCAATCTATTTTTGCTTTAAAATACTGTTTCTGAATGTGAACCATCACTATAGCAAACTTTTCTGCTAGCCTTATTCTGAATGTTAGCTTTAATCAATTAAAAAAAAGAAAGAAATCTATGTAAGTCTTTATATCCTCTGCTCAAAATTGGTAAGTGAAAATCTACATTAAGGAGCATATCTGGGCAATTTTGAAAACTTTTAAGACATTTAAACTGATACTATCTTTAATGCAAACCCACTGAGAGCTGGGCAACCATGTATTTACAAGTATGCTATGTAATCTGCTCAATGTTCCTTTAAATTTTAAGACTTTGTTCAAATTAGAGGGTTAGATCAGGGAGAATAAAGCGGAAGAAACTTCTTATGGAGGCCAAGCTTGCCACAGGACTATTCCATTATCTAGGCAAGGTGCCTGAACAGACATTATCTTACAGCTGTTATAGCATTGCAGGCCAAAGAAATGTTATTAATGTTACATTTATTTTTCTTTTTCCTTCTGTTTCCATGAGATTGGTGTGTATATGGGTGGTTAGCAGGGGGCTGGGGAAGGTTAGAATGAGTTCTACACCAGAAAACAAAGCTAACTTTGTATCAAATATAAGAAATCTTTGTGAGTGGCTGTAACTGTGGTATAAGGGATGGCATGGTGACTGTGAAAAAAGCAAAGTAGAACCAGTAGAATTTTATAGTTCTATTGATTTCTAAAACTCACTTTGCAACTTCACCAGATCCAATTGACCAACTCAAATCAATACAGATATCAAGGCATCTTTTTCTATAAAAGTCAACTTCTGCAGCATATACTCAAAAGAACAAATAAACCTATCTTTACTACCAAGAATGACAGACATCTTCAGTTGATCATGCCAGCCTTGCTTCTCCTCTTTCCATGGTTAATACTTCCCTTAAAAAAAACGTCTTCTGACCACCAGATAAACTAATTCCACAGTTCGAACTTAGCTGAAATTATTTAGTATATAAGCAGGTTTTATTTGGAGTATTTCTCAAGCCCAGGGCTAAAATACACGGACTATAATATATACTTTATTACATAGTTCATCAACATATATGAACCAGAATCTTAAATTTCCATAATTGTGTTCATTGATGCCTAAAGCAAGAGAAGAACTAACGAACTAGTACGGACACAACAGAAGAGAAGCAAAGGGAGGGATCTATGCTTTCTCGTGCTCATATTATAGTGATACATATTACAGATATCAGAGTTTCAGTAAAATATTTTCTAGAAGATGAAAGCGGCATTTCTGTTCACCTGTTAAGTCAAATGTATAAATTGTATTTAAGCAAAATCATGATGCTCTTAAAAGCTTTGGAATTTCACCACATATTTAAGATCAGCCTGTTCTTTCACTTCTATGAAAATAAAGCGTACAAATTTGTCATCATTTAATTGGTTTGAGTTGCTACAGAATAAAGTCATTTGCTGTGTCTGATTAAGGTGATAGAAAAACCTAAAGAACTAGGAAATGCTAACTGGATAAATCTGATGACTTGGCTGGTAAAGGACAAGATTCACCTACTTGACAAGGCTCATGAATCTAGAAAAATAACACTGTCTGTATTCCCAGAGCACTTTATTTCTGATAACTCTTCTGCTACACATTCTTCAAGAACGTTGTTGTTGGCTACCTCCGTGTCCTAACAGGCACTGGCCTGACACTCGAAGCAGGATGCACACCTGGTACAGCAGTTAGACTTACTGTGCTCCCCACAGTGAGGGAGCACCCTTCCAGAGCACTGGGTCATGCCACTCTTGCTGGCTATGCCTGGCATGCAATGTCCTCTAATAGACTTAGGCAAGTCAAAGTGGTTTAAATGCCACCAGTTGCTGATCTCAGTTGGTCTACAAGCACAGAGCACAGCCTTGGCTAATAAACAACCACAGCTTCACAAATGAAGGACTGCCTGCTGCTTATAAAACTACCTGGCTGTAAGTTATTCAAGGGCAGGTTCTGTGTCTAAGTAACTTTTGTATCCTTCACAGTGCCTTGCACCTGTGTGAGATTGCTCAGTAGACATCTAATTCACAAAGAAAAGGTAAATAGGGAATAAAAGAGGTAAACAGGGAATTTGGCGGTGGTTTCTATTCCCCCCCACCCAACACACACACTCCAAATAATCATGAGAGTATTACACATAAAAACAGCCATGACGAACTTTCCTGTTACTTTAATGATGCAGTATACATTTACATTTTATCTAAGGCTTGTCATAATATTTTTAGGGCTTAAATCCTTCAAAAGTCTTAATAATAAAGCCTTGGTTTCATACATCTGATATGTATTTGTCAAAGAAATAAATAAACCAATCAACAAATAAGAAGAATGACCTACCAACATGCTGTCAACTCCAGCTATGGTCCAAGTAATACAAAGGAAAGACAAAACAGAAGGTTTTTTAAAAAGAATCAATCTATCATATTTTGGCTTTATCTCAGGTTCATTCTTATGATATACATAATAGTTAGACACAAAATGTAATGCTTTAAAAACTGTCATGTGACTGCTGAAGGTTAACACAATTATTAAATGCAAGAAGTTGTCCTGACTACTTATTACTCTCAAGACCACTTTTACTATATGTAAAGAAATGTAAACCTCAATGTCAAAAGAAAAAAAAAAATGAGCTTAATTAGAATCATTGATATTAGCATGCAATTTTGTGTCTTGTGGCTTTAAAATATATATATATATGGATTGGCTGCTAAAATAAAGATGCAGGGAGGGTTCATTGAGGATGTGCTTTAAGTGAATTATTCACTGCTTTCTTAGAATATTTTAATTGGAAAGGGGTTTAGTCATATACAGAGGAGGAAACTGAGGCACTGAATGGCTAAGGGACTCACCCCAACACCCATATCCAGTGGGTAAAAGAGCTGAGATGTACTCAGCTTGACCAGTCTTCATATCTAAGTGCATCTCCATCATGGTCTCCACAGAACACATCCCCAACACATCTCATAATCCAAACTAGTCCCCTAGTTTCCCCCAAATAAACTTATCCTTGTTCTAGAGACAAAGTCTAAATTATTCAGGATAGTGTCCTTAACTTCCCTCTCCAACCAAGTGACTTTCATCTCCAACACATGTCTCCCTCTTCAAAAATATTTCCCTGCACACTATTAGTAACCTAATTCTACTATCACATCTTTCTGATTTTTTTTTTTTTTTTGGATCACCAAATTCCTTGGGAAAGTGACCATTTTCATGTCCTTTTGCCCTCTATCTTATTCCCCAATTTCTTTCAGTCAGAAAGAGCCTGTTCCATCCAACTGAAAGCATCCTATTCAAAGTCCTAGAAAACCTCAGATTTCTTCAGGAATCACTCTGCTCAGCTATTTTATGTCATCTGATATGGTTCACGCCCCATCTGTCTTTTAGTTTTCCCTTCCTTTGACATCCTTGATTTTGCATGATATTTTCTTCCTGTTTTTTCAGCAACTTCTTTTTCTCCTTTTCATTTCTTATTTTTCGTCACTGTTCCCAATTACATAAATGTAGGAATTCCCATGTTTCATTCTCATTCCCAGGCTGTTTCTTGGCTGTATCCTTGAGGGACTTCAAATTCTCCCATGATTTCAACTAAGCAAACTGAGCAGTTATTCCTCCACATATCAGGCCTGAAGCACCACTGTTCACGGAGCTGATGTGTTTTTCAAATAGCTAAGCCTCTTCACCCAGGCCCTTTTCTGGCATCTTAAACTTGCCGTGTTCTAACCTGCTGAATTCTGCTATGCCCTTGCTCCTGATCTGCCTGTTTAAAACTGCCATCACCTGAAATTCTTCCCTCTCTTGACTCCCACGTCCCATTGGTTCTCAAGCCTTGTCAGTTTCACCCATGCAGTATCTCTCCCTTAATCTTTTCTGGTCTGTTCCCACGGCTCCCGTTCAGCTCTGAATCTCCGGCCTAATTTGATGTAAAACACTCACTGCTGGTGGCCTGTAATCACTGCCTCTTCCCTGTGGTTGGAGTAATCTTTTAAACCCACAATTTTATCATGCCTTTCCCATGATCAAAAAATTTCAATATTTTCCTACTGCACGCAGAGATTTATTGTTAGAATGGAAAAGGTAACTGTATATAATTTAGTCTACCCTGTCATTTCACAAATGAGAAAACGAAGAGAATTCAGCAAGTACACTGAAAGTTCTCTGACCCTATGAAGTACTCTGTTTATTTCATTATTTTGCCTTTGAAAGTCCAAGAATGACTATTTCAGAGTTGTTGTTTTTTTTTTTCTGGATTTTGAGCAAATCACAGTAAGATTATGTTAACGAAACAGTTTTAAGCAGATGTGGCAGTTTTTTAATTACTAATCCAGTTGAGAGCCTGACTGTATAGTGAAACTTGCTTGGTCTTCTGCCTGAGTTGCTACTCATGGGAAAAAGAATGACCCAGCTTCATAAAGTTGGAAGGTTTCTTAGTCATCTGGCATAGTCCTCCAAAACAAACAGCAAGCACCGACACTTCGGTGTGGTAAGGGAAGCGCAAGACAGATAACAGATGCATACACAATTCTGTAACTATGACGAAATGGCTCCCAGACAAATAAGATATCCCCACTCCCCAGTTCCACACCTACAAATTAGAGGAAAAAGTGTTCATGAGTTCATAGGTAGCAAGAAATACATACCTGCATTAACATCATTTCAATTCGTAGCCCAAGAGGGACTCTACAATAACAACTCAGTTACTTGCCCAAAGTAACTTGGACCATTTGAGTCATTTATTTTTCTTTATCCTCCCACCCCACGTGTAGCATTACTACTATTGCTGTTATTATTATATATAAGCATTCCTATTAATAATTCACAAGGATATTATGAGATTAGATTAAAATCAGAATTATTTTGAATTCTTAAAGTTATAATAATGTCAATTCTTCATAGTATATTTTACTTAGAAATTTACTTGGAATAAGCCATCTTATATTACACATACCACAAACATGAATTTAGGCTGAATTGTTTTGGACTGTGAGTATGTGCTCAGTCACTCAGTCATATCCAACTCTTTGCGACCCAGCCAGGCTCCTCTCTCCATGGGATCTTCCAGGCAAGAATACTGGACTAGGTTGCTATTTCCTCCTCCAGGGGATCTTCCCAACCCAGGGATCAAACCCCTGTCTCCTGAGTAGCCTGCATTGGCAGGCAGAGGCTTTTGTATTTAGCCCTAAATTAATATCCAAACCTCAATTTCTTCATCTGTAAAATGGAAAGAATTATAGTATTGACCACATATACTACTGAAGGCTGAGTGCATGGATTTCTCTAAACACATTTTCCAATACTTAGTTATCATCCAGTAAATTGTAATGGTGATTAATGATAATGATTAACATTTGATACCATGAGTATATAATTTCTATAATAAAAACATAATCTCTTTATACTACTGATATTAACCATTATGAATTATGGAAATTTTTTAAAATATGTACTTGGAGACTAAAATTTTAAGTCTAATTATGGTAACAGCTTTCATAATTAGCAATTCTGAAAAAAAAACAGAAGTTAAAATTTTCTTATTTAGGGGTGAATAAAAACTAAGAATTATACCATCTTTAACTAATTCTAAGTTAAATTTAATAAATGTAAACAAATCCTTCAAATCCACACCTAATTTTTAGATATTTTACAGTCTTTAGTATATTGATATAGTAGACTTAATATATAAATGTATGTTTTTAGAAGTGCCTTTGTCTTTAGAAAAAAATAATTTAAATTATATGGATAATTTTACACTGCTGCTGCTGTTGCTGCTGCGTCGCTTCAGTCGTGTCCAACTCTCTGTGACCCCAGAGATGACAGCCCACTAGGCTCCCCCGTCCCTGATATTCTCCAGGCAAGAACACTGGAGTAGGTTGCCATTTCCTTCTCCAATTTTACGTTACAAATCATATATAAAGATCAAGCCCAGAGCTGAAACTAGGGAGAGTTCTGTTTGACTAGTTCATTTGTTTGACAGGGAAATTGTTTACTGCAGGAGAAAAGATTAATGAAAGTTGCTTACACAGCAATTTGTCCCTACAGTCTTGTAATTTATTTTCATTGCTGTGGAAGGATGCATTTATATCATCTGTTTTGTTTAGTGCCAGCAATAAAACATCAAATATGAACTCATTTTTACATAAAGAAAATTGTTTTGATTTCAGCACTTTTATTCTCATATTTCAAAGCAAATTAAAGATTTATCATCTTAAGATTTTCAAGAATATTCGAAAATCTTCCATCTAGAACTGGACTGTGAAAAAGCAAACATTCCAAAGTTTTCCAGATATTTTCTGCTCTATATGCTTTCTTTACTTCAGATTTTCTTTTCTATTCTCATCTGTGGCTAGTCAGATCCCAAAACTATAGTCAAATATTTTAGTATCATTACATACTATTGAAATCACTAAATACCATCCAAGTGCTTTCAACTCTTCAGGCATAAGATTTACTGAGATCTTGAGTTCCCAGCCCTCATTCTCCCTGGGTTCTAGTTTCAAATATCCTAGCTCATATGATTACAAGTATCTGTACAAGCTAAGAATGAAAAATAAAGTTAACAATAAAAAGTAATGAAAAGAAGAGCAAAATTGAAAGGTAAAAACCAAACATAAAAGAATCCTTAGTATTGTCCTCAGACCTTGAGAGAGAAACCAAATCCACTTGCTAATGACCCACAAGACTGTTAAAAAATTTTTTTAAGCAATGGGATAACATGCATTGTAGAGCATTCAATTAAAAATTAACTATTATGATTATCTTATTTTTTACAGGTGGTGCTAGAAGTTAACAGTGACTTTAGAATCCAGGTAATATATAGCAAATTATTTTTTTCCAAATTAAAAGTAAAAAAAAAAAAAATAGTTTGGGAGAAGAAATATATTTTCCAATGAAAATTTATCCTTTATAAGTAAAGTTAATGTTATGCTAAAATTAATGGATTATCAAAATTAACAATTATTCCAACTAAACATCCTCTCTCTCTGACACTGCCCTGACCTCTAAAATCTCCAGTGGAATGTGAATTATGAATAAAAGTTAATAGATACTATTACTTTGTCCTGCCTACCCAAGGTCAGAGATTATAACACTAAAAATGGCACCATTAAGTGGCATTCCATCAGGAGGCAAAAGCGTGAGTGGATCAAGTTCGCTGCAGCCTGTCGTGAAGGTGAGGACAACTCAAAGAGGAACCCGATCGCCAAAGTAAGTATCAACCCCGAAGCAAAAAACCGGAAATCAGAACGCACAGAGTTAAATTTTCAAAAGAACCTATCTTTGAAATATTTTATGAGCATATCTCACCAAGAAGTTATGATACAGAACAGAACTTAGCTATTCAGATTATAAAAATTGAAGCCATCACAAGTGTAAATTAAGAAATTCAGCCACTTGGGTAGACAGTTGAACACTGACTCATAACATTAAGGAAATTAATATACACAATCATGTGTCACCCTAAACATATAGGGTGATTTTAAAAATATAGTGATTTAAACAATGAATTTAATGCTCAGCACATTCACAGGAACCATTTAAATGTGTGCTCTTTCTGCCTCATAATCTCTTAGAAATGACTTTCTACTTTTAGCTTTCTATGAACATTCACAATGTACCCTCTTTCACATTCTCTTTTCCCTTCATTTTCCCTTATTTTCCTTTAGTAAACACCCAGTCACATGGGCATGTACACATACACATACACGGAAACATCTACACACACAGATTCACACATACAAACATACATACATACATATACACAGATTTACACAGAGATTCCCCCTTAAGACTGCTTACAATCATATAATTTTTAATTTCAAAGAGATCTCTGGTTTCCATAAAATTTATCTGGGGTGGTCTCTGATTTTTCTGCTAATACAATCTCCTATTTTCAGAATTGAAACCTTCTACAATAGAGTTGGATAACTCTCTCTTGTCACCTACATAAATCCACTTAAAACTTTCTTCAAAAACTTTACATTTAAAAAAACATTTAATCAAAAGATCAAAGTCATGTAATAACATTGAGAAACTCCTTAAAAAGGTAAGGAGTTCCCTACTGGCCTCAACATTAGCACAGACATTAAAAATAATATGATCCATTTTAAATGTTGAATGAGTGAATGCATGAATGATAACTACACAGATTTAGATTTATGAGAGTGATATTTTACTTTTTTCTTATTTGGTAGAAACTAAAATTGAATTTCTTTTATTACATTGTCATGTACTGAAAATACTAGAGCTGTAATTATTCCACTTATCTAGGAAAATAATTCCTATTTCCAACATTTCTCAAAAGATAACAGGATAACTCACATTAAACAATTCTCAAGAAAGATAATTATTACATCAAACAGTTGCACTTTTGACTTCCTCTCTGTGATGTTTTCACCTGTGCTTTCTTTGCAGATTCACTCAGATTGTGCTGCAAACCAGCAAGTTACATACCGCATCTCTGGAGTAGGAATTGATCAACCACCTTATGGAATCTTTGTTATTAATCAAAAAACTGGTGAAATTAATATAACATCCATAGTCGATCGAGAGGTCACCCCTTTTTTCATTGTAAGTGCATGAATATGTATGCTCAGGCCTATATTACTTTTGAAATATCTTAAGTTCAGATCAAATTTATTTGATTTCAAGAGTCTCAATATTGGCATTTTTGGTTGTCTCTTATTTCATGAGCATCCAATGCCCTGACAGAAACAAAAGATTAAGAGAAAAAGGAGTGTTTGCTTAACAGCTTTAGCAAAAGGGCTAACCTCTCGTCAGTTCTCGTGTCAAGATAAATGTTTGTCAAGAAGGGCAAGTGCCTAACTTCTTTATCTTTAATTCAGTTGAAAATATCAGTTCCTCTTAACTCCAATGCCAAATGATGATTTCTGGAACTCCAGATGGAGCCTTTCCTGAGTGAACGTACTTGATGATGAATTCATATTGCTCGATTCCCCTGAGCTCAGAATGTGCGTTGAAAAAACTTTAACTCACCCTTAACCAATCGCACTCTGTTCTTCACAGTCACTGTAACTCACCCTTAATGACTCTCACTCTATTCTTTACAGTCGCTGTGACAAAACTTCAAACTCTCAACCTCATTTCCACTTTATGCAGTTGACTTGATGACCCACTTCATTAAAAAGTCTGAGGCCTTCCATCACAAACTCCCATAATTAATTCTCTCTTCTCCAGTTCAGAAATGTTCTGAATTAAATCCAAAAAAAAGGATCGATTTTCTGCTTTTTCCCCATGATTTATCACAAGAGCTAGCTATTTTCCCATAATTACCTATCTACTTTGTTTTTAATTAATCAATCTACTTTGTTTTTTCATCTCTCTTCTGACTGCTCCATTGGCTGCTAATCAATTTCCATCTATCACTAGGGTCAACACTTGTTAATACTTGAAAAACAAAAATAGAGAAATTTTAATATCTTTCTTTGATCTTGTAACCTCTCCAATTCAAACCCCATAATTTTCCAAAATGCCTTCAAATAGTCATCTATGCTTGCAGGTTTTTACTCATACTGCCTGTCTGTATGCCTCAAACTACTTTCATTCCTTAGTCTTCTGTCCCATATTGGTATTCCTGCCTTGTCTCCCACAATGTTTCCCTGAAAATTCTAAGTCAGCATGCCAGCCTATTAGCTTCTCTTGAAACACATGCATTTTTATGTGAAACACAGTAAGTTCCCTGGGCTTCCCACATAGCAGTAGTGGTAAAGAACCACCTACCACTGCAGGAGATGTAAGAAGCAGATTTGATCCCTGGGTCAGGAAGATCCCCTGGCGGAGGGCACGGCACTCCAACTCCAGTATTCTTGCCTGGACAATCCCATGGACAGAGGAGTCCAGTGGGCTACCGTCCATAGGGTTACAAAGAGTTGGACACGACTGAAGTGACTGAGCATGCACGCATGCATAGCAAGTTCCCTACATACCAACGAGTTTCGTTCTGGGAGTGCATCCGTAAGTCCTGCAAAGTTAGCCTAGGTACCCAACTAATACAATTGGCTATATAGTACTGTACTGGAATAGATTTATAACACATTTGCATTTTTGAAAGTTTGCAACTTGAAGGTTCATACGTAGGGGACTTACTGTATATCACATAGGCAAAATAGTACACATAACACTTATGTAACACCCAATAAGTGAAGCTGGTGTGCTGCAGTCCATGGGGTCACAAAGAATCGGACACAACTGAACAAATGAACAACAACAAATAATAATAATATAAACACCCACATAGCTACCACTTATCCCATGAATGCTCTATTTCTTTGAACCCCTGTGTGACTTTCCTTTGTCATATTCTCAAACCCCATAACCCCTATTCCTAATTCCAAGCAATGAGTTTTTACCACTTCACTTCCTTCCTTACATGAATCCTTTTTCTTGGAACACCCTGTCAATTGTCTGCTTCACCTGTTGAAATTTTCTTTGAAGATCTCTCAATCATTACATCCTCCTATGAAGTCATAGCTATTTTGCTCTTCCTTTATATAACTTATCATGTTACCTTTTCTCGAATGGGATTTTGACTTTGTGTTTGCCTCCCCTTGTAAGTACTGCTTGTGCCTACCTTTGAGTAGGAAATCATATGTCTCACTGTCCTTTTAGTTTCCCACAATAGCTAAGCATAATGCTCAGAGAAAGCGAGAACTTAATAATTATGGGTTGCACCATGTAATTATTCCTCTTTTCTCTCCTAGATCTATTGTCGGGCTCTGAATTCACTGGGCCAAGATTTAGAGAAACCTCTTGAGCTTAGAGTGAGGGTTTTGGATATAAATGACAACCCTCCAGTATTTTCCATGTCTACTTTTGCAGGAGAAATAGAAGAAAATTCTAACGCAAGTAAGTATTCTACTTTATTAAGTAAACAAGACTATTGGGTTTCCAGATCACTCTTAACAGTCAGGCATCTAGAGGCTAAACTCTGTCAAGATACTACATCACAAATGTGAAAGATAAGTCTGGAGAAGCATGTAGAACAGGAGGGCATGAGGAAGGCTCCATAATGGCTTTCGCTTCAACCACGGAAGCAGCTCCAACTGTCATACACAAGAAGCAACGCTAAAGGAATGGGAGGAATTTGCTCACACACCACCTCTGTAGTAGACTCCTAAGGAAAAATTCCCAAAGTGTTTTGCACAGTGATGACAGAGGCATTGCGAAGAGAATTTAGCCTCCCAGTCTGACTACTTTGTGGATTTCCATGGTGGCTCAAAGGGAAAAGAATCTGCCTGCAATGCAGGAGACCTGGGAAGATCCCCTGGAGAAGGGAATGGCTACCCACTCCAGTATTCTTGACTGGAAAATTCCATAGACAGAGGAGCCTAGCAGGCTACAGTTCACGGGGTCGCAAAGAGTCAGATACGACTGAGTGACTAACACACACACACACTGACTACTTAAAAGGGAATCTCATTCACTTCTATTTATATTGCTTTTTAAAAAAAATTTAACTACTTTAACTCACAGAAATCACCTCTAGACAATCTATTTGGTGTTCATAATCTTCAAGAGCTTTTTTGACAGCAAAGAAATACAAAACGCCTACAATGCGGGAGACCTGGGTTTGATCCCTGGGTTGGGAAGATCCCCTGGAGAAGGGAACGGCTCCCCACTCCAGTATTCTTGCCTGGAGAATTTCATGGACAGAGGAGCCTATAGTCCATGGGGTCGCAAAGAATCGGACATGACTAAGTAACTTTCACTAAATATAAAACAAGCATTTCCCCCTTCATATTAATAAATGTACGTTTTGTTTGCTTTTTAGTCAAATCACCGATTTTATGTATTTGAAATGTATTTTAAATCTAATCCTGTTTGGTCTTCCATGTGGATTTAAAGGTGACCATCTCAAGGGATGCCAGTGGAAGGGCACCAGAAAATCTAGAAACTAGATCCAGTATTTACTCTCAAAAGCTTTCACAATCTAAACGTGCAATTACTTCCTTGTGGATTACTGTTAAAAGCAATATTTTAACTGCCAAATATTCAATCACTTGTGCAGATAGTGTATTAACTGCTTAGGTTACCACTGAAGATTGTCCTAAATATATCAAAAAACAGCAGAGATACTGTCTCATTTAAATTCAAAACTTCAATTTACCATAGTACTTTTTAACTTTTAAGCAGTATGCTGCTGCTGCTGTTAAGTCGCTTCAGTGATGTCCAACTCTGTGCGACCCCATAGATGGCAGCCCACCAGGCTCCCCCTTCCCTGGGATTCTCCAGGCAAGAACACTGGAGTGGGTTGCCATTTCCTTCTCCAATGCATGAAAGCAAAAAGTGAAAGTGAAGTCGCTCAGTCGTGTCCGACCCTCAGCGACCCCATGGACTGCAGCCTTCCAGGCTCCTCTGTCCATGGGATTTTCCAGGCAAGAGTATTGGAGTGGGGTGCCATTGCTTTCTCCTTTAAGCAGTATAATTTCTTGTAAATTCAAATAATTCTTACATTTGAATTTTTATTTGTTAAAATATTATACCTATATTTTAAACTTTTAAAAATGCTACTATAAGAAGGTTTGCTATAAAAATTTCACAAAATATGAGTAAAAATGGAATAAAATGCATTTTTTGCTCTCTTTTGTACCATTCTTCAGAGGCAAATAGAATCACTAGTTACTTAGGTACATACTTCCTATAATCATGTAAATATATATAAACATATTTCCAAAGAAGAAACAAATGTGACCATATTTTACATACTAATCTACAGCGTGAATTTTTAAATATATTTTGAACACATTTTCATATTAGGAAATACAGGTTTCATCATTTAAGAGTTTCATGAGATTTTATTGTATGAAGGCACCATAATTAATGAAATAATTGCCTCTGAAAACACTTAAAAATGCTGAAATAAATACACACAGAGATTGAGAGAGAGAGAGACAGGAGCTGATAGTTTATGTCTAAAGACAAGGCCAATTGTGCAGAGTTGAGTATAGAAAAGTCTAGTTTATGAATGCTTGCAGCTCCTTACATTCTCCAGCATCCTTCATCAAAACTACCATCAAGATTACCGGAAAAGGTGAAGAACAGGTGCAGTATGTAATCACTCATGCATCTCTTTAAACCTACTAGATACCTAGCACTTTACTAGAGACCATGCAAAATAGAATAATAAAATATATTTACTGAATGTGTATTATTCAATAGGAACTTCACATAATTTTATTTCATATAACTATTTAATTCTTTCATGAACTCAGTGAGGACAATCCAATTTCATCCCCATTTATAGATGTGGAAACTGAGGCCAAGATTACATAGCTAGAAAGTGCCGTAGTTGGGAGAGTTGGTCTGTCCTTATATCACTTTGTTTCACCATAGAAGCCTTTAAAAAATAGTTACACTAGAATAAGAAATGTAAAAGCAGAAGAAAATATTTCCTTGTGTTTTAAATATCAGTAATGTCTAAAGTTCCTGGTAAAATGTGATCTTTTTATCAAGACAAAGGTATAGAAAAGGAGCTAAGATATTGATATGTTGAAAAAATAGAAAGGGGAAATGGTGGAGTTCCCATTACATGGACTAACTTTTTAGAAAAGCTGTATACTATATTACAACAAAAATGCAAATTGTCCATTTGCAATCAATTTTCTTGACTTCTAGATACACTGGTGATGGTACTCAATGCTACTGATGCAGATGAGCCAAATAATTTGAACTCAAAAATAGCCTTCAAGATCATAAGACAAGAACCTTCAGATTCACCGATGTTTATTATCAACAGATACACTGGAGAAATTCGAACAATGAACAATTTTCTAGACAGAGAGGTATTTTTTTTTTTCTTTTCAGTGGGTTGTAGTCTCAGTGGAACTGATTCTAAAAGCAAGAGTTCTAAGAAAAAGAAATGGAAAAGAAAACAATAGTTTAAAATTCTGATTATATAACCTTTTTACATAATGGTAACGACATAAGAAATATCTGTGAGATGAAGAAAATAATTCCTCAAATAGATTTTATATTCATTTCCCATTTAATTTACTGAATTTGTCTCAATTTGAGAAAACTACATTCTAAAAGTTCATAAAAATACATACAAGGTAGATGTAAAAGCTCGATTTTTTCTAAGTATGTTTTACAATGAAATAAATTTAAGAAACAATTGCTGTAATGTCCCCCATCTTGGTGAGTCACAACGCAGGTGAACACAGTAGAAGCCCCAAGAATTTTTACAAGTTAAGAAACTTGCTTATCTTTCCTTTTTGTTTTGTTTGCTTATCTTTCTTTAATCCAGCCTATCATAGGCTCATTTGACAAGAGAACTCTTTTTTCCCTTTTCTCTTCCTATGTCTCACATACTGACAGCCCACTGATTACTTTGGGAAATGACTCACAGAATCAGAAGGATGGTGAGGAATTCAGTAACATCCAGACCAGTCTATTCACTTACAAATTAAAAAATAAGTACTGATTATTACCAAATTAGAATCAGCATCACATGGTTTCTATAATACCATGTGGTCCCTTGATTTAATTTTAAAATAGCAACTTTTCATTATGTTTTTTTAATATTGATAGAATATAACTGATGTGCATAATTTCAGGGTTATAAATAAGGAAATTTTATTTTATACTTGATATTTAATTAAATTTTAAGTGCTACAGCTATCTTTAAATGACCATCTCCCTGCTAACAATTCAGGATTTAGGATAAATCAGACTATTTGAGTGCTCTATAATAACCCAAAAGCCATCAGTTTCCAGGTTATCACTATGTCCTTTATTACTTGTTTGAAAATTACCATCAGAAGAAATTGACTATTTAGCTGTTTTTTCCCTCTCAAACTTTCTTAAGGAGCCCAGTGGGATACCTTTAACATGAAAAGAGTTGTAATGGTGAAGAACTCTAAGCAATAAAGGAACCGTGCAGTCACTGGCAAGCCACTAGAGCACATATTATCTTATGATAATTTTAGTCTATATTGGAGTAGAGTTAATTAACAATGTTGCATTTGTTTTAGGTGTACAGCAAAGTGATTCAGCTATACACATACATGTATCTATTCTTTTTCAAATTCTTTCCCATTTAAATTGTTACATGATATTGAGCAGAGTTCCCTGTGTTACAAAATGGGTCCTTGTTGCTTATCTATTTTAAATATAGCAGTGTGTACAAGTCAGTCCAAAACTCACAATCTATCCTTCCCCAAACAGCCTTCCTTCCTGGTAACCACAAGTTTGTTCTCTAAGTCTGTGAGCCTGTTTCCCCTTTGTAAATACGTTCGTTTGCATCATTTTTTTTTTCTAGATCCCACATATAAGCAATATCGTATTTGTCTTTCTCTGTCTGACTTACTTCACTTAGTATAATCATCTCCAGTTTCATCCATGTTGCTGAAAAGGCATTATTTCTTTCTTTTTAATGGCTGAGTAATATTTCATTGTATGTATTTACCATGTCTTCTTTACCCATTCATTTGTCAATGGACATTTAGGTTGCTTCCATGCCTTAGTCATTGTAAACAGCACTGCAATGAACATTGGGGTGCATGCATCCTTTCAAACCATGTTTTTCTCCAGATATTGCCCTGGAGTGGGATTGCTGATTATACAGCAGCTCTATTTTTAGTTTCTTAAGGAACTTCCCTATTTTTTTCATAGTGGCTGCAGCAATTTACATTCCCAACAACAATGTAGGAGGGTTCCCTTTTCTCTATACCCTCTCCAGCATTTATTGTGTGTAGATTTTTTGATGACAGCCATTCTGGCTGATATTACCTCTGATGTGAGGTAATATCTCAATGTAGTTTTGATGTGCATCTCTCTAGTTTTTAGTGACGCTAAGCATATTTTTGGAGAAGGCAATGGCACCCCTCTCCAGTACTCTTGCCTGGAAAATCCCATGAATAGAGGAGCCTGGTAGGCTGCAGTCCATGATAAGGGTCGGACACAACTGAGCGACTTCCCTTTCACTTTTCACTTTCATGCATTGGAGAAGGAAATGGCAACCCACTCCAGTGTTCTTGCCTGGAGAATCCCGGGGACGGGGGAGCTTGGTGGGCTGCCGTCTCTGGGGTCGCACAGAGTCGGACACGACTGAAGTGACTTAACAGAAAGCATCTTTTCATGTACTTTTGGCCATCTGATGTCTTCCTTGAATATATGTCTACTTAGATCTTCTGCCCATTTTTTTGATTGGGTTTTTTTTTTTTTTTCATATATAGAGCCACATGGGCTGTTTGTAAATTTTGGAGACTAATCCCTTGTGTTCAAATCATTTTCTCCCAGTTTCTGGGTTGTCTTTTCATTTTGTTTATGGTCTCCTTAGCTGTGCAAAAGCTTTTCAATTTATTTAGGTTTCACTTAATTTTTTTTTTATGGAAGGATAATTGCTTTACAGAATTTTATTGTTTTCTGTCAAACTTTAATATGAATCAGCCATAGGTATACATATATCCCCTCCCTTTTGAACCTCCCTCCCATTTCCCTCCCTATCCCACCCCTCTACGTTGATAACAGAGCCCCTGTCTGCGTTTCCTGAGCCATATAGTAAATTCCCGTTGGCTATCTATTTTAAATATGGTAATGTAAGTTTCCACATTACTCTTTTCATACATCTCATCTTTTCCTCCCCTCTCCCCGTGTCCATAAGTCTATTCTCTACGTCTGTTTCTCCATTGTTGTCCTGTTATTTTTGTTTTTATTTCCATTACTATAGGAGATGGCTCAGAAAAAAATATTGTTGAAGTTTATATGAAAGACTGTTCTGCCTATGTTTTCTTCTAAAAGTTTTATAATATCCAGTCTTACATTTAAATCTTTAATCTATTTTGTGTATGATGTTATTTTTGTGTATCATGTTAAAGAATGTTCTAGTTTCATTTTTTACATGTAGCTGTCCAGTTTTCTCAGCACTGAATACCTCTTAATATTGAAGAGACTGTCTTTCCTCCATTGTAAAGTCTTGCTTCTTTTGTTGTAAATTAACTGATCATATGTGCCTGGATTTACTTCTGGGTTTCTATCTGATTCCATTGATCTATGCTTCTATTTTTGTATCAGTTACATACTGTTTTGATGACTGTACCTTTGTAGTATAGTCTGAAGTCAGGGAGTCTAATTTTCCTAGCTCCATTTTCGTCAAGAGAGCATTGGCTTTTCAGGATCTTCTGTGTCTCCATACAACTTTAAAATTTTTTTGTTCTAGTTTTGTGAAAAACACCATTGGTAATTTGGTAGGAATTGCATCGAATTTGTAGATTCCCTTGGGTAGTGCAGTCATTTTGACAATACTGATTCTTCCAATTTAAGAACATGGTATATTCTTCCATCTGTTTGTGTCATCTTTGATTTCTTTCATCAGCATCTTATAGTTTTCAGAGTACAGGTCTTTTGTCTCCTTAGGTAGGTTTATCCCCAAGTATTTTATTCTTTTTGATGTGACGAGAAATAACATTGTTTAATTTCTCTCTCTGAGCCTTCATTGTGAGAGTATAGATTTCATTGTGAGAGCAACAGATTTCTGTATATTAATTTTGTATCCTGCAACTTTACCAAATACATTGATGAGCTCTAGCTTTCCGCTAGCATCTTAGGGATTTTCTATATATAGTATCATGTCATCTGCAAATAGTGACAGTTTTACTTTTTCTTCCCCAATTTGGATTCAGTTTATTTCATTTTCTCTGACTGTTGTGGCTAGGACTTCCAAAACTATGCTGAGTAAAGGTGGCAAGAGTGGATATCCTTGTCTTTTTCCTTTGTTGCTGATCTTAGAGGAAATATTTTCTAGCTTTTCACCATGAGTAGAATTTTAGTTGTAGGTTTATCATATTTGGCCTTTATTATGTTGAGGTATGTTCCTTCTATGCTCACTTTATGAAGAGTTTTATCATAAATGGGTATTGAATTTTGTCAAAAGCTTTTCTTTTGATGATGATGACAATGAAGATGATCATATGTTTTTATTCTTCAATTTGTTGATGTGATGTATCACACTGATTGATTTGCAGGTACTGAAAAATCTTTGCATCCCTGGGAAAAATCCCTCTTGATCATGGAGTATAATCCTCTTAATGTATTGTTGGATTTGGATTGCTAGTACTTTGTTGAGGATTTTCATGTCCACTTTCATCAGTGATATGGGCCTATAATTTTCTTTTTTGTGGTATCTTTGTCTGGTTTTTGTAAGAGGGTGATGGTGGCCTCATAGAATAAGTTTGGGAATATTCCTTCCCCTGCAATTTTTTTGAATAGTTTCCAAAGAATAGGTGTTAACTCTTCTCTAAATGTCTGATAGAATTCACTGGCAAAGCCATCTGATCCTAGACTTTTATTTGTTGGGAGTTTTAAAATCACAGTTTCAATTTTAGTACTTGTGACTAGTCTGTTCATATTTTCTGTTCCTTTCTGGTTCAGTCTTGGGAGATTGTACCTTTCTGAGAACTTGTCCCTTTATTATTCCAGATTGTCCATTTTATGGTGTACAGTTGCTTGTAGTAGTTTCTCATGATTTCTGTGGTGTCCATTGTTACTTCTCTTTTTTTCATATCTAATCTTATTAATTTGAGGCCTCTCCCTTTTTTTCAGAGCAGATATTCTTAACCTGGGATTTGTGGAGAGCCCTCAAGACATCTCTAACTATGAATCCTCTAAAAGTATATGAACTTTGAGTGAGGATGCACACATACATGTATCTAGAAAAGGCTTCATGGCTTTTACCAGCTTCTAAAAATTTAAGTACCATCAAATAGAATCAAGAAAACAGATCATCAGTAACTGTACTGCCACATCCTGCCACTCCCCAAAATGCAAACATTTGCTATCTCTTTATTCTACTTGCACACTCAGGGGCTAATAATTTAGGTACAGAATTTTCATTCTATAAGTTCCTGGTAAACAATCTCTCCCCTCCTGACAATTTCAGTCTGCTTCATCCTTTATATTATTTTTCAGCATATAATAAGGAATGAGGGCTTTTAAAAATTTTGCTTCTTTTAAATAATGCTGGATAGGCATTGTTGGGAATAGAAGTGGCAACTTCATATCGATTCATGTGAGATTTGTGAATTTTCAACATTCTGTGTTACCTCTATCTTTATCATAGATTTATGCAAATGTTGAGCCAACATTTTCAAAGATCTTTGTACAAGACAAAATAAGAACTGTCTACATCAACTGTAATATTGTTTGTTGTGTCTTTTTAGCAATATGGCCAGTACTCTCTAGCTGTAAGAGGCTCAGACCGAGATGGTGGGGCAGATGGTATGTCAGCAGAGTGTGAATGCAACATCAAAATCCTTGATGTCAATGATAACATTCCATACATAGAACTGCCAACAGTAAGTAACAGTCCTTGAATTTTTTAAAAGTATTTATTTATTTGGCTGCACCCAGTCTTAGTTGCAGCATGTGGGATCTAATTCCCTGACCATGGATTGAACTTGGGCCCCCTGCATTAGAAGCTTTCAGTCTTAGCCACTGGACCACCAGGGGAGTCCCAAAGTTTGGGGTGTGTGTGTGGGGGGGGCACCATGCAGCATGTGGGATCTTAGTTCCCCAGCCAGGGATCAAACCCCTACCCTCTGCACTCGAAGATGGAGTCTCAGCCACTGGACCACCAGCGAAGTTCAGTCCTTGAATTTAATAACTTTAGTTTCCTTACCTTCTAAAATTTGTTCTAACAATTCTCTTTACAGATGTACATGTTAGTTATTTTTAAGTCATAAAACAAAGGTACACACATATTTCATCTCGTATTTGTTTATCTAATACATATGAAAAAGACCCTTATTTGAACAATGAAAAGTCAGACCACAAACATGGATCCCCTTTCTATATCATGAATAATTATAAACATTCTATATAAAACTAGTATAATTCTCTTTCTCACATAGTTTGTGCTAAAATATTTTTTTCTTGTTTCAGCAATCCATAAGCATTGAAGAAAATACTCTGAATTCAAATTTGCTCCAGATTAGAGTAATAGATTTGGATGAGGAGTTCTCAGCTAACTGGATGGCAGTCATTTTCTTCATCTCTGGAAATGAGGGGAATTGGTTTGAAATAGAAATGAATGAAAGAACAAATGTTGGAACTTTAAAGGTTGTTAAGGTATGGTACCCTATTATATTATATCCTATCCAATATTTTGTTTTCTTGGCTTTTTTCAAAGTGGTAATCTTAAAATGATGTTGACACTTCACAAACTTGAATGGGTAAAAGAATAAAAAATTACTGTGTTTTAGGGTTATATATGATATAGAGCCTTCTACAGAGAATTTTTCTGCTTATATCATTTTATAAAAATAGGCACTGAAGTTTTTACTTGAAACTCTTTCCTATCAATACAATATTCCCTCACGGGTCATATAAAGGGAAAGCATTTTTAAACATGAATCTTGTTTTATGCTTGCAACAATAATTGATTAATCCTTTCAGTTTGAAGAATTTTATTTTGAAGCAGATTCAACATGGCCTAAAAAAGGGTGTCCCTGTCAATACTGTACATCAATTATTATTCACTAACAATATTCATCATATGAATTAAAAGTTGTTAGTTTATCCAGAGTTTTTTACAAAATTAAAATTAGACTACAGTCCATGAAATTCTCTGGGCCAGAATACTGGAGTGGGTAGCCATGCCCTCCTCCAAAGGATATTCCCAACCCAGGGATGGAACCCATATCTCCCACATTGCAGGTGGATTCTTTACCAGCCTAGCCACCAGCAAAGCCCAAGAATACTGGAGTGGGTAGCCTATCCCTTCTCCAACAGATCTTTCCAACCCAGGAATCTAACCGGGGTCTCCTGCATTGCAGGCAGATTCTTTACCAGCTGAGCTACAAGGGAAGCCCACTGTAATTGTAGGATTATCAAATTCTCATCTCACATTGGCTGCTGACCCAGGCTTATTACAGGCATACATACACTAGAGATTTGGTCCAGATCATCCCAGGCAACAGAGTTCTTCTGTGTCTCCACTACATAATGTATCCACCAATTTAACTGCAGTAGAATTTTCTCTGGGATTCAATGAGAAAAATTGTCTGACTCCTAGGGAATCAACAGTGAAAGTTTCACCCTCTGCTGTTAGACTCGTCAGTCAATTTTTAAAAATCTGCAATAGCTGTTCACGGATTGTATCTGATGCATGCAACACATATTCCTCATGGTAAAATGCAATCCTCTTTTAACTATTTCCTTCCTTCAATATTGCCCTGGGAAATGAACTCCTGAGGAATTGTGTCCCTATAGGAATGTATGATCATTTGTCTCATATGTCTTCATAAATGTCACCATACCTAGAGCTCCCATTCACTTAGTCATTGCGCACATGCCTTAATTTATTCTCTACAGTATCCCTGCAAATTAGGTTCTATGCCCACATACTGAGGTTCAGAGAGAGTTTGTAACCTGCTCAGTTCTCATCTCTAGTAAGTGGGGCAACTGACATTCAAACCTCGACTTCTTTAGCTATTAAGTTCACATTCTTTTTTCCACTAGAATTCCATGCTGGGAAAACTGAGTCCTAATCTATTACACCCCAAACTATGATGTTACTTTAGAAAATTGATTTATCTATCTGGCCTCAATATCTTATCTATAAAATGGGATTAATGTTGATTTTTCTCCCAAATGTGTGTCACATCATGTATCAATTTTTTGTTAGGATTATATGCATGTAGTAAGTGCATAGAGCTTCCCTGGTAGCTCAGTCAGTAAAGAATTTGTCTGCAGTGCAGCAGACCCAGGTTTGATCCCTAGGTCGGGCAGATCCCCCTAGAAAAGGAAATGGCAATCTACTCCAGTACTTCTGCCTGGAAAATCCTATGGACAGAGGAGCATGGTGGGCTACATTCCATGGGGTTGCAAGAGTTGGACATGACTTAGTGACTGCTGCTGCTGTTGCTGCTGCTAAGTCGCTTCAGTTGTGTCCGACTCTGTGCGACCCCATAGACGGCAGCCTTCCAGGCTCCCCTGTCCACCACAATAAGTGCATACGATGTGTATATATACATAATTTTATAACCATTCTTGGAGTTGCAAATAGAGATAATATTAGAGCAAAGACTGAAAATTTTAGCTAACTGGAGAGCTCAATGTGTGAATTGATGGTCATCTAATCTACTCTTGTGAAAATTTAGAAAAATGTAGTTGGTATTTACATGCATACTGCATAGTTGTGGATTATATGAGTAGTGGATTTTGACAACATCTTTCATAATGAAAATGACTACTTGATAATTTTATAATGTAAAATGAATTTTTTCCTGGATATATTGAATAAACTATGGATTTCATTATTTACATATTATATTCTATTATTTGATTTATTGAAAGAAATCACATATACAAAATAAAATTTCTTGTAAATAGTTCTTTATGGATAAAATCAGTCAAATGATTGAGACTAGATATATTTGGCCCATTCTTTATAATAAATAGGGCTATTTTCTGAGAAACGTGAAATGATAGCAACTAACATATGCTCTCTTTGCACTACAAAATCAATCGATTTGACCATCTGTATTATTTTAAATTTTTTAATTTGGTGGACAGAACTCAGGCATTTTTAACTTTTTCAACAAAGGATCTAAGACTACTGGATTTTTTTCTTACTGTATTTTCATGTGTTTGTACTGAATTGAACATAAAGTAAGAATAGATTGTGTATTTATATGTATTTATATTTTATTAAAGATATAAGAATTTCTTTTACCTCTAATCAAAGAATTTCTTTTTCCTCTAGAATGCCTTTTCTCCTTCTAGTAAAACCATTTCACTCTATTTTCTAGCCCCTAGATTTTGAAGCTGTGAATAATCTGCAACTTAGTCTTGGTGTTAGAAATAAAGCTGAATTTCATCAATCAATTATGTCTCAATATAAACTCACAGCAACTGCAGTCTCTGTGACCGTGTTAAACGTAATTGAAGGCTCAGTGTTCCGTCCAGGTTCAAAGACATTTGTAGTAAATAGTAATATGGGACAAAACTATAAAATAGGAGATTATGTAGCTTTGGATCTTGACACTGGTCGGCCTTCAACAACTGTTAGGTAAGACTGATTTTTTTCCAACTAATTTTCACCACATATTGAACTGTATCTGAATTAAAATAGTTTTCACTATTTTTGAAATTCAATCATATAACATACAAACTAGTGAACTGTTACTTAGAGTGCTTAAGAAAGTATAAAAATCTGTGAAAAATGTAAGATGGAAAGTGTGAAGGTTTAAAATGTGAAAATAATTGTGTCTTGAAAGTTTGACACTGCTGTGTTTATATATTTTATTGATCAATTAGCTGATTTCCACATATCATGGTATTCCCCTTGGAATATTTGATTGATTGATTTTCCCATTGCAAATCCACCCATTGAAATCAATTAGATTTAGCTAACTCATATCAGTTACTTTCTTACTTTAGTCAGCGCTTAATATTGGTCAACAATAACCTTGATATGAAAAAGTTGGTTACATTAAGGAAAAAGTCATGCTTTGTAGTTTTTTTTAAACTCTACATATCCAAATGTTTCTACTTGATCATGAAAAATCACTGTATTATATGGGCACATGTATTTTGAAAAGTGTCTGTAGTCAAGAACAATGGTGGGGTGGAAACTCACAAATGAGTTTTAAAAGTTTTTGCTCTGTAGTCAACTCACTCTGTACGAGTATTATAGCTCTTACCACACTGTGCCATTACTTTTTTTTTTTTTTTTAATGTTATTGGAATATAGTTGCTTAAGGCTTCCCAGGTGGCTCAGTGGTAAAGAATCCAGTTGCCAATGCAGGAGAAGCAAGAGACGTGGGTTCAATCCCCGGGTCAGGAAGATCCCCTGGAGGAGGGCGTGGCAACCCATATTCTTGCCCCAGTGGAGTATTCCATGGACAGAGGAGCCTGGTAGGCTACAGTCCATGGGGTCGTAAAGAGTTGGACACGACTGAGCGATTGAGCAGGAGCTGGAGCATGTTGCTTTCCAGTGTTGTGTTAGCTTCTCCTATACAGCAAAGTTTTTCAGCTAAACATATACATATATCCCTTCATTTTGCTTTCCTTCCCATAGGTCACCACAGAGTACTGCCTAGAGTTCCCTGAGCTATACAGTAGCTTATCATTAGTTACCTATTCTATACATGGTATCAATAGAGTATATATGTCAGTTCCAATCTCCTAATTCATCACACCCCTCCTTCCACCTTGGTATCCATGCATCTGTTCTCTATATCTGTCTCTATTTCTGCTTTATAAATAAGATCATCTACACAAATTGTTTTCAGATTCCACATACAGGCATTACTATCTACGGTCTTTGCACCACCATTGCTGATAAGCTCTCTTGTACTCCACAGATGTGAGTTCACTGAAGGAAGACCACACCCCTACCTCTGACTCCATTGCAAGTTCTATTCCCCACATTTAGCACAATGCCCGACACAGAGAGTTCTCTAACCAATGTATGTCTAACAAACATATAAATGGAAGGGAAACTTCAAAGTCAAAGACAAGGAGAGGAAGAGAGTAGAGAATAAAATAGAGGTGCAAGACAAGGATGGAGTTTGAAATCCACAAGAAATCCTGTAAATTCACTGTGTATATGGGGAAGGGTTGGAAATAGGAAAGGGATGAAAGCCAAGCTCTGAAGAAATAACTTCTTTGGTAAGAGAAAAGTTTAGAATTAGCAGCAGTCCAGGAAGTCCCAGTATCTGGGGTGTCCAGGACAGTTCTGATGCTAGCAAAATCAAATGAAAATGAGGCTGAAAGTATCAAGGGATTATTCAGACATCCAAGTGGGTGTAATAGACATTCCATCACAAGTGGTTGCTTAATTCTTTTTCTTAAATTTCAATCTCCCTCCATTTCTGAATGTCCTCAGACAAAATTTCTAATGATTGAAAATTATATCCAGGGGTTACATCTACTGGCAGGAAACATGTTTTAAAATCAAAACCATCACCTCACACCAGTTAGAATGGCCATCATCAAAAAATCTACGAACAATAAATGCTAGAGAGGGTACAGAGAGAAGGGAACCCTCCTACATTCCCTCCTGTTGGTGGGAATGTAAACTGATACAGCCATGATGGAGAACAGTATGGAGATTTCTTTTTTTAAAAATCTAGGAATAAAGCTACCATTTGACCCAGCAATCCCACCACTGGGCACATACCCTGAAAAAACCGTAATTCAAAAAGACACATGTACCCTAACATTCACTGCAGCACTGTCTACAATAACTTAGGGCATGGAAGATGTCCATTGACAGATGAATGGATAAAATGTGGTACACATATACAATGGAATATTACTCAGCTATAAAAAGGAATGATTGAATCAGTTCTAGTGAGGTGGATGAACCTAGAGCTTATTATACAGAGTGAAGTCAGAAAGGGAAAAATAAATATTGTATAGTAATGCAAATCTATGGAATCTAGAAAAATGGTACTGATGAGCCTATTTGCAGGCAGGAATAGAGACACAGACACAGAGACCAAACAGACTTGTGGTCACAGCAGGGGAAGGAGAGGGTGGGACGAATTGAGAGAGAAGCATTGAAACATATACATTAACATATGTAAAACAGATAGCTAGTGGGAAGTTGCTGTATAACACAGGGAGCTCTGGGAAAACCTAGAGGGGTGGGAGGGGGTTGGGGGGTGGAAGGGAAGTCTAAGAGGGAAGGAACATATGTATACCTAGGGCTGATTCATGTTGGATGGCAGCAGAAACCAACACAACATTGTAAAGCAATTATCCTTAAAAAAAAAATCAAAATCAATCTCTCTCTCTCTACATAACTAACATTAATTTGTACCACTGTCTTTCAAACACAGATACGTAATGGGAAGAAATCCAACTGATCTGCTCGCTATTGACTCAAAAACAGCTGTAATTACTTTGAGAAATAAAGTTACTATGGAACAATACAAAATACTTGGGGGAAAATACCAAGGAACAATTCTATCTATTGATGGTAAGAAATCAACTTATTTTTTTCCCTTCTCATGAAATTTATGTATACAGTTATATTATATATACATGGAATTTGTATATACATATACATTCAGAAACTAAAATTTTAATTATTGTATTTTGAAGTACCCTTTTTCCAACAAAAATTATCATACTGGGCATTATAGAATCAAATCCTGAATGATACAAGAGACATTATAATTTATGGTTAGGACCGTGAGCTCTGGAATGAAACTGGATTGGTATATTGTACCATCACTTACTAGCTACAGATTTTAGAGAAGTTATTTAACCCATTTATCCCTCAGATTTTCTTCCATAAAGTGGGACAGTAACATTATGGATTTAGAAGTACTTAAAGAGTTATTAAGTACTTCCCTGGTGGCTCAGACAGTAAAGAATCTGCCTGCGATGTGAGAGACCTGGGATCAATCCCAGGGTGGGGGAAATCCCCTGGAGAAGGGCATGGCAACCCACTCCATTATTCTTGCCAGGAGAATTCCATGGACAGAGGAGCCCAGTGAGCTATACAGTCCATGGGGTTGCAGAGAGTCAGAGATGACTGAGCAACTAACACTTTCACATTCAAGGAGTTATTACAGTAAAGTGCTAGACAAGTGCTGACTTTCAATAAATGTTAGTTCCTATTAATGTCGGTAATTGAAAATTTTTAATGATATTGTAAAATTATTTTCAAATAGACACAAAGCCAAGCTAGCTTAACTTTTTATGATCCTTAGTTGATGTATAACTTCATGTAAACAATTTGGAATTAGCAAGTTTATTACTTTTCAAGACCAACAGCTTTAAACTAGGTTAGATCACTAGGAGGAAAGTTCCTCGAAGCTAATTCTAAGCAATGTTTGCTACTTCAGCTTCTCTTTCTTCTTCTGTTTTTCTTTCAATTGTCCTAAAATGGGATTGACAGTTTCCACTTGCTTCACAGATTAAAAAGAAATAAAGGAGCATTTCTTTAAAGGCACTCATTAATTCAGAATTTTTACCAAATTATGCTGGTCTTTTCCACAATCAGTCAAAATAAATGTAGTTTTTAAAATGTGTATTACAAATAGAAATGTTTATTCCATCCACAGATAAAGCTTATTTCAGTGCTGAAATTGTCTTAAGCAATTGCTAGTTTACTCTTTTTCTTACACCCAACATCAAGCTTAACTGGACACATGAAGGAGAAATTGAAACTTAAGCTTACTAAAACTGTTGGTTTAGGGCAAGTAGGGAACATTACCTTTGTCATTAAAAAATACAGTTTTCTGGGATAAACATTGGATCTGATGATAATAATAAAAATAACAAAAACAGTAACAATAGAATTGTTGTACTCTGACACAGCAATAACAATAGAATCAGCTTCGCTTGACTGAAATGACATGGACTTTGATTTCAGGTAGATTAGGATGTGGGCTTCTCAGGTGGTGCAGTGCCCAAGAATCTGCTTGCCAATGCAGGAGACTCAAGAGATGTGGGTTCAATCGCTGGGTCAGGCAGACCCCCTGGAGTAGAAAATGGCAACCTGCTCCAGAATTCTTGCCTAGAAAATTCCATGGACAAAGCCTGGTGGGCTCTACAGTCCATGGGGTTGCAAAGAATCGGACATAACTGGGCACACATGCACACATACACACAGACTAGGATGTAAGCCTGTCTCTATTACCTGCTTTCAGGAATACTTTTATTCATTTATTCAGAAACTATGTATTGAATTCTAACCAAACGTTAGCCGTTGTGCCAGATTCTAGAATGACAATGATGAACAAAGTCTGACAACAAAACTTACATCTATCAAATAGAGATAATACAGCTCATGGGGTTGCAAGAGTCTGACACAACTCAGCAACTGAACAACAATAACAATAATAGTAATTTGCTGAAACCAATTGCAAGTGTGGAGCCATTAAGTTGAAACAAATCACAAAGATCTCTCCTCTCACGTTTAGCCAACAAAGACAATAATTTACTGAAACTTCAAAGGACAAGAAGAAAGCAAATTTGGAATATCTGATAGTGAAACAAAAGTTCTTCACTTTATTAATAATGAAAATCCACCCCCCACCTCCAATAGTGCCAAATTCTCCCTCCTATGAGTCGTTTGAACTGACAGTTGTAAGTTTGAGGATATGATGTTTTATCAGGAGGTGATTTCTATACAAATGACAGACCAACCTGCTCAAAGTCTGTTGGTCTTGTCAGCCTATAAAAGGAAAAAAAGAAAAAAAAACAAGAACTGAAGATGAAAGACAGTAAAACAGCAAACAAAATATGGAGAAGTGTGCAACACATAGTCTAGAAATGTCTCCACATTGGCTTATAACACACTGCTGACCAACACATAATGTCGTGATGTTTATTGTGTATGTTTCTCAACTCATGGAACAGTTTTGCTCAAGCACTAATATTTACTCGTAATGATTTGATTTAAAAACTGAGTCACAGAAAAAAGACAATATTGGGGGGAGGGGGTTATTGAATTAGTAGTAATTAAGACACTGAAATAAGTATTTATGCAAAGAGAAAATAGTTTTGTATCATCCAAGAATTATTGAACTCAATGCATAAAATATTTCTTTCATTTTAACTTTGTTACAGATGCTCTTCAAAGAACTTGTACTGGTACAATTGTTATTAACCTTGAAAATGGTGGCTGGGTAACTGGTCATACAATTTTAAATGGAACTACTACCACTGAATATCGCCTTACTTCCAGAGAAGTTACCACTAATGGCTACGGAACTAGTGTTGGTATTCCCAGAAATACTTTAGCTGGTGGCACAAATGGTTATGATGGAGGTCAAAATGGTGTTTATCAGTCAATAGGAGATAATGTACATTTTGGTCCTGCTGGCATTGGACTACTCATCATGGGATTCTTGGTCCTAGGATGTAAGTATTTGAACAGTTCTGTTTTTATGTGTCCCTCCAAAAAAACTAGGGAGGCAATTAGTTTTCTCTTTGATGAAATATATTCTATACATTCTTATTTTGTGCAAAATTATCAAGAAATTTCTATGTTTGGTGTTGGGTTTATCACATGAAAAAAAAATCAGTTTGATTTCTTAGAGTCCAGTGGAGGATAAAAACTAGTTTGCATTGAGTCTCAATGTAATAGGGAAGTACCATAACAGGCTTCCCTGGTGGCTCAGTTGGTTAAGAATTCACCTGCAATGCAGGAGACTGCCTGAAATGCAAGAGGCTTGAGTTTGATCCCTGGGAAGGGGAGATTCTCTGGGGAAGGAAATGGCAACCCACTCCAGTATTCTGGCCTGGGAAATCCCATGGACAGAGGAGCTTGGTGGGCTCTAGTCTACAGGGTTACAACAGTCGAACACAGCAACTAAATCAACACCAACCACCACCATAACAGACAGGTTCAAATTGCTGTTTGAGTGAAGAAGACAGTAAGAAACAATTGATTGAAACAATCAGAAAAGGCTACATAAAGCAAGTAAACTCTGAGTTGGGTTTTAACAGATGACTAGGAGCTAGCCTACTGGACAAAAAGAAGAAGAAAAAATCCATGCGCACAATCCCAAAACAATGAGAGTGCAAGTAACCGCAATAAAGGACTCCAGCAGAGAAGAAATAAAGGATGTGTCTGACAGTGTGATGAGGGTTGAGACTACAAACATAGCAGGGGTTGACCTTGAGGGGACTTTATCTCACTTCAGTTCAGTCGCTCAGTTGTGTCCGACTCTTTGCAACCCCATGAAGTGCAGCACGCCATGCGTCCCCGTCCTTCACCAACTCCCGCAGCTTGCTCAAACTCATGCCCGTCGAGTCGGTGATGCCATCCAGCCATCTCATCCTCTATCGTCCCCATTTCCTCCTGCCTTCAATCTTTCCCAGCATCAGTGTCTTTTCCAGTGAGTCAGTTCTTCACATCAGGTGGCCAGAGTATCCGAGCTTCAGCTTCAGCATCAGTCCTTCAAATGAATATTCAGGACTGAGTTCCTTTAGGATTGACTGATTGGATCTCCTTGCTGCCCAAGGGACTGTCAAGAGTCTTCTCCAAAACCACAGTTCAAAGGAGAGCCAAAGAGAAGAAGGGGTGAACTCCAGCTTCTAAATTCAATTGTCTGAGTCTTTCCATGGTTCCCCAACTTTTCTGAGCCTTGTTTTTTTTTTTAGTATCTATTTTTTAATTTTTATTTTTTAAATTATGAAGGTATGATAACACATTTATAGGAGACTTGGAAAACACAGAACAAAGTTATACATAGTTCCACTATATATTACAATATTTTTAAGTCGATAAGATTTTTATTTGGAGTTTCAATATCGAACTCTCTGGGCCTTGCTTTTGCCTTCTGCGAAATAATAAGACTTACTTCACAACAACACTTTGATAATGAAAAAGAAGTACCACGCATGGGAGCTTTTAGAAGTAGACCACAGGCTCCCCTGGTGGCTCCGCGATAAAGAATCTGCCTGCCAGTGCAGGAGACATGGGTTCAAGCCATGATCCGGGAAGATGTCACATGCTCCCGAGACACTAAGCCTGTGCGCCACAGCTATTGATTCTGTTCTCCGGGGCCTGGAAGCTTCAACTACTGAGTCCACAAGCCACAGCTACTGAAGCCTGTGGGCCTAGAGCCTGTATCCAGCCTCAAGAGAAGCCACAGCAGTGAAAAGCCCACACGCCACAACGAAAGAGTAGCCCCCAATTGCCACAACCGGAGAAAAGCCCATGCATGCAGCAACAAAAAACCCAGCACAGCCAAAAACAATAAAATACTTAAGCAAATAAATTAAAAGTTTTTTAAAAAAGAGAGAGACCACATCCTCTGGTCACTAGAGAGGACCTAGTCAAGGATCTAGATATGAGGGCATAATGTTCAATGGATTCTCCAAGTGGTCTTTAACATTGCTTTAGAGGATGACAGAGTGGAGATGAGCCAAATGTTACAATCTCTGAGGAATATTTCTCCTTTAATACTTCCCTAAGTAATGATGGGGGGTGGGGGGCGGGAAACTCAACTGTTTTAATAGTATAATACCATCTATAATTGGAATACTCTGTAACAAGTAAAAATTGACTGCAGTCAAGCTCACACTGATTTTGGTATCTCACCAATATTCAGCTTGTTTTCTGAAACTTTCATAATTATGTTAGAATCAAGTGGAGTTAAATTAGGGATTCAAATTTAATCATAAGGGTAGGTCGTTTTGTTTTACTGTGGTCCCACTGTTAATTCCAGTATTCCTGTCTTTTCCCCATCAGTGGTCCCATTCTTGCTGATGTGCTGTGACTGTGGAGGCGCCCCTGGCGTCAGGGCTGGCTTTGAGCCTGTTCCTGAATGTTCCGACGGAGCAATTCACTCGTGGGCAGTGGAAGGTGCACAGGCCGATCCTGGGGTAAGTGCTCATCAATAACAGGTGGACCCTTCACAGGCTTCAAAACTCTTGAACCAAGACACAGGGAATCACTCACAGTCTAGACTGTTCTTTGTTCTGAGAGAGCCAAGAGGGAGAACCAAGAGAAATCAAAGGTGTATCAGAATTGGATGGCAGTAACCAAGAAAGCCTTTCTCAATAAGGTTCACATTGCTTTTAGTTTTTTTTTTTTTTTTTAATGTCTCAGATAATTTGAGAACAAGCCCACTGTATAATCATTGAAAGAAAAGAATCATTACAAATGGGAAAATGTTTTCTGTCCTTTAGGATGTGCTCAATAGTCGTGTACCATGCATACCAGCCACTCATGCAAATGTAATTGAGTATGTTGACAACTCAGGTAAGAAAATTTTTTTTTAAGTTTTAACAATTCAGTTACCAAGAAGGAGCTCTATTCTCTGTCTTTGTATACCTTACTATTTCCCAACCGTCTTATCTTTACAAATGTTCCTATCATCTTTTTAGATGACTGATTTGCAAATTAAATGATAAAGAAAAACCTACAGTAATTATTATTCTTTTAAGCTGATATTTTTTTTAATCTTCCATAATCACCAGAAAGTACACAGGTGATGATTGGGATTTCTGTAAATAGAGAAGTACAAAAGTCAATTTTGGTTGAGATTTTTTTTGTTTAATAGAGCAATTGTTACTTATTAAAAACTACTCATTTGAACTTAAAAACAACCCTATTAAATAGATGCATGCTCATTTATTGAGGCTAGCCTCTGCCTCTACAATTCACAAAATCATTCTAATAAAAAGAGCAATTAATTTTAAAAACTCATATTTTGAAAATAATTGTACCAGCTTGCTTCTTTTCAAGGTAAATAAATATTACTGATTCTGTTTTTTTCAGTCTTTTTCAAACTTGTGATCATGATCTTTCCACTTTTAACTCTTCAAAATGGAAAAGACATAGAATGTTTATAACTTACAGAACTGGACCACATTCAAAAGGCGGGAAATGCTAGTCTTTAAACTTATTTCTCCCTGTGAGGCATCCATTTTTGTCAATGACACCAACACCTTCCACCTCAAAAGCAGAAACTCATTGTTGACTCTCATAGCTTCCTATTCATTGACACCCAGTCAGTTCTCAAGACTTGACAAATCTTCAAATCCACGAGGATTTATTTATGCATTTATTCCCTTATTAAGTCTACAAACCTTGAACAAAGCACAATGAACAGCGCCAGAATAAGAAGTACGAAATGCTGTACCTAAACTCAAGAGCTTTAAAATATGAAAGCCATAGGACTGTTCCATTGTCAACACTCTCTGTCCTTGGCATTTGCATAGTCTAGGCCACCCTTTTATCTCATCTATATGGACTACTATAACAGACTTCTACTCACCCCTCACATTCAAATGCAAATCCCAGAGTCTCCATGCAAACCTTTTCCCTCACCATAGCCATGTTTTCTTCTCTGAAAGCTTTGGAGTGCCTGTGCTAGAGTCTAATATATATACACTGAGTAATCTTATACCTTTTCTTTTAACTTTCAGAATTTGGGTATTTTCCTCCAATTTGAAATCAAACTCTCTAAAGTATAGATAGAGAGTTTGTAACCTAGAGGTTACAAAACCTCTTATCCCAGTACAACATATAGTAACCTCTCAACAAATGATGGGCTTCCCTGGTAGCTCAGACAGTAAAAAAATTCCACCTGCAGTGCAGGAAACCCGGATTCAATCCCTGAGTTGGGAAAATCTGCTGGAGAAGGTATGGCTACCCACTCCAGTACTCTTGCCTGGAGAATTCCATGGACAAAGGAGACTGGTGGGCTACAGTCCATGGGGTCACAAAGAGTCGGACATGACTGACTGACTAACACACATAGCAGACAACAGATAATTACCGAATTAACAAATTGGTTAATAATATTATCTTGAACTCAATATCATATTTATAAATTCCGTTCTTTATGTATTACCTTGGTTTTATTTCTTTGCTCGCTCACAACTGCATACCTAAATGAAGAAATTATACATTAGAGTAAGTTACTAATTTTTAGTTTACAATACGCTAGAGAAAATAGAGTTTACTAGATTTAAAATATAGTTTACTGGAAAGTAAAATTTAATTTGATCAACACTTTTAGGGGTTTACACAAATGAGTACGGTGGCAGAGAAATGCAAGATCTGGGAGGAGGAGAAAGAACGACAGGATTTGAACTAACAGATGGAGTTAAAATGTCAGGAGGACCTGAGATATGTCAAGAATATCCTGGAACACTAAGAAGAAATTCTATGAGGGAATGTAGAGAAGGAGGGCTGAATATGAACTTCATGGAAAGTTACTTCTGCCAGGTAAGCTCTCTGTCCCCATGCCTTCCCTCCATCCTGCACCCATATCCCTTGCTCAGTAGCTCAGTCATGCCCAACTCTACACCCCTTTGGACTATAACCCACCAGGCTCCTCTGTCCAAGGGATTTTTCAGGCAAGAATACTGGAGTGGGTTGCCATTTCCTCCTCCAGGGGATCTTTCCGACCCAGGGACTGAACCCATCTCCTGTGTCTCCTGCACTGCAGGTGGATTCTCCACCGCTGAGCCATCAAGGAAGCCCCATCTCTACCCCAGACGCCCACTGTTTTCAACGAGGTTATGGTGGGCATCTCCTAACTAGGTTCCCAACCTCTGGTCTTTAGATATAGATGCTGGCAATCTATATTCCAGTTGAACAACATTTCTAAAACTCTGACTTGGGCACTTCACTGCTGCTGTTGCTAAGGTCGCTTCAGTCGTGTCCAACTCTGTGCGACCCCATAGATGGCACTCCCTTGCTTTAAAACAGCCAGTGGCTCCCAGCTGTGGAATAAAATACAAAATTTTGCCTGTGGAATAAAATACAAAATTCCTTCACATAGCCGTTAACCAACTGACCTCTGCCCTCACACCTCCAGTTGCTCCTTACCAACAACCGCACTTGCCAAGCGCCTCTGCCTTATTCACACTGCTCCACTCTCCTCCATGTCTTTTTTCATGCTGTGCTGGTCCTGGAATGCTTCTATCTGATCATCTCTCTTACCAACCCCCACTTATCTTTCAATCCACTTCAAACATTTCCACCTTTCTGAAATTGTTAACTGTTCATCCTCTCATCCAAAATAGGATTGATGTTTCTATATGTGTATTTCTGTAGTACTTTGTAAGTTTTATGGAATGGTCCATTGTTAGAATCTGTTAGTCACATGCCCACATCCATACATGCTCTACATTATGTTGCTGGTACCTGGCTCGATTTCAAGCACAGAGTAAAAGAGTAATGCAGTAAGAGTAAAGGCAGCTTTAAAAAGGGGATATATATATATATATATACACACATATAACTGATTCCCTTTGCTATACAGGTGAAACTAACAAAGCATTGTAAAGCAACAATACTCCAATAAAATTTTTTAAAAAAAGAAAGAGTAGGCCCAGGAGCCATAGTACACTTCTAGGATATTCTAAGAACCAGAGAGAATTAATTTCTCTATCTCCAGGTAGAGACAGAATTGCCCTTAGTTATACTTCATAGCAGAGAAGGCAATGGCACCCCGCTCCAGTACTCTTGCCTAGAAAATCCCATGGACGGAGGAGCCTGGTGGCTGCCGTCTAAGGGGTCGCACAGAGTGGGACTCGACTGAGCGACTTCACTTTTACTTTTCACTTTCCTGCATTGGAGAAGGCGATGGTGCCTCACTCCAGTACTCTTTCCTGGAAAATCCCATGGACGGAGGAGCCTGCTGGGCTGCCGTCTATGGGGTTGCACAGAGTCAGACTGAGCAACTTCCCTTTCACTTTTCACTTTCCTGCATTGGAGAAGGAAATGGCAACCCACTCCAGTGTTCTTGCCTGGAGAATCCCAGGGATGGGGGAGCCTGGTGCGCTGCCATCTATGGGGTCGCACAGAGTCGGACACGACTGAAGCGACTTAGCAGCAGCATACTTCATAGGACACTTAAACCGTCAAAAATTTCTTACCTCTGAGACTGTCTCTCATACATTTATGTCCTTATACATCCTGGCCTAAAACACCTTCATTAACTCTCCTAATCAGAAAAACAGTGAAAAAGTCGCTCAGTCGTGTCTATGTCTGATTCCATGGGCTGCAGTCTGCCAGGCTCCTCTGTCCATGGGATTTTCCAGGCAAGAATAGTGGAGTGGTTGCCATTTCCTTCTCCAGGGAATCTTCCTGACCCAGGGATTGAACCCAGTGGCTGATATTTTGAACTGAAATACCAGCAAAAATCTTTCAAATAGTAGCAAATAATAAGAGGACTGTTGCTGAAATCCATAGGCAGATTTCTTATCCATGTCCCTACACATGAATATTATTTTCATGAAAAGTACAATTTCTGCCTCAAAACTTTTGCACTTGTAGCTCCTTCTGTCCAGAGCCCTCTCTCTCTGCCTTACTCTCCCAGTGACTTTACTCCATTTCTGAACAAACATCACTTTATGAGATGCTTTCCCTGATCACTCTGTCTGAAAGAGAAACCCCATCTCTCTATTCCTTAACGCTGCACCTTCTGACAGATAACTTTATGTGTTATTTTCTGGTTCATCCTACTGAAATGTAAGCCCTATGAGAAAGGGACTTTACCTGATTTTGCTCATTACTTTATTGCCAACTTCCTAATCGAGTGTCTGGCAAACAGTAAGGACTCAAAACATAATTTTGAATTGAAATGGCACAATGAGTTGGTTTGCTAGGTGCTTCTGTTTAACCTGAAAGTTTGCAATCCAATATTGCAGACAAGAGAGGTGAGATAAAAGCACACACGTCTGTGGGCTTTCACTTTGACTTGACAGAAGTTCCATTTTTAAGAACTGTCTTTGGTCACCTTCGATTTTGAACCTCAAAGTAGCATAGACCCAGTGTCAAATTCTCCTCTTATCTTGCTTTAAAAACCACATTGAAATAAATCACCATACTCACTTCATCTGAAGGAAGACAAGTACAATCCCGAATGAACCCAAATCAACTATAAACTGTGTCTTTTAAACAAATCCAAAAATTACACAATTCTGCCATACTTTAAGTTCTGTAAGTATGTCCTCCTAAGTTGGTTGAAAAATAATTCATGTGATTCTTTTCATGATTTTGTGTCCAAAGTGCACCAAAAAGAAAAAGTCCATCTAAATAAATATCAAAATATATTATCAAAATTACGGTTAAAGTAATTTCTAACCAAACTCTTTCAAGTAATTACATAATGACTTCTAAAGAGTCTGTGGAGAAGGAAATGGCAGCCCACTCCAGTATCCTTGCCTGGAAAATCCCATGGAGAGAGGAACCTGGTGGGCTACAGTTCATGGGGTCGCAAAGAGTCAGACGCGACTTAGCAACTCAACAACAAGGGTCTCTGGAAGATGTTAGAATTTTGCTTTTTGTGTAGTTTTCTGGTAAAGCCCTGGAATAAGAAATAATGATAAAGACCTCTATTACTGTTAATAATACTGTTAATTAATGATGTTATTCATCATTCCATTTTCCCTTTCCTCTACAAATTCAGAAAGCGTATGCTTATGCGGATGAAGACGAAGGACGCCCATCCAATGACTGTCTGCTCATCTACGATATTGAAGGTGCAGGCTCCCCTGCAGGCTCCGTGGGCTGTTGTAGCTTCATTGGAGAAGACTTGGAGGACAGCTTCTTGGATACACTGGGGCCCAAGTTTAAGAAGTTGGCAGACATCATCCTGGGAAAAGACGCTGAACCATTTCCAGACTCTGATCCCTCTTGGCCACCCGACAGCACTGAGCCGGTCTGCCCTCCGCAGGGAACAGAGCCCACTGGTGGTGGACACCCACCCATCTCCCCACGTTTCGGCACCACCACCGTCATCTCTGAGAACACCTACCCCTCGGGACCTGGGGTACAGCGCCCTACGCCGATTCCTGATCCTCTGGGCTATGGTAATGTCACCGTGACCGAGTCTTACACCTCCTCGGGCACTCTGAAGCCCGCTGTCCACATTCACGATAACCGACACGCATCAAACGTGGTAGTGACAGAGCGGGTAGTCGGTCCAATCTCCGGTGCCGACTTGCAGGGGATGCTAGAGATGCCTGACTTGAGAGACGGGTCAAACGTGATAGTGACAGAAAGGGTCATAGCCCCAAGTTCAAGTCTGCCCACCGCTCTGACCATCCCTGATCCTAGGCAGTCTTCGAATGTAGTAGTGACGGAAAGAGTGATCCAGCCAACTTCCGGCATAGTGGGCAATCTGAGCATGCACCCTGAGTTATCGAACACCCACAACGTGATTGTGACAGAGAGGGTAGTTTCCGGTTCTGGCATCCCCGGCAGCAGCAGCCTGCTGGGCAGTGCCGGTGGAGGAAGTGGGGGCGGCATCGGGCTGGGCAGCCTAGGAGGTAGCGGGGGCCTGAGTAGCAGCCTCGGGGGCACAGCCACCATCGGCCACTTGAGGGGTTCCTCTGAGCATCACTTTAGCAACACCCTCGGTTCCGCCTCCCCTACCACAACCCGGAGTCGAATCACAAAGTACAGTACGGTTCAATATACCAAGTAGCCAGGGACCCCAGCATGCTTTTTTTCACCATCATTGTGATTTAGGTTTAATTCCCATCACCACAAAACTAACAATGTGATTTAGGAGGCACATCCACGTGCTAAGAAAATTGTGGCACAAGGTGAGACACCACAGTGAGAAAAATCGATGGAAACAGTGCCGTTGGGCAAGAGCTCTCCTGAGCCTTTATAACTTTTTTTTTAATATATATTAATACTAAGGCAGTCATGACCATGAACTAAAACTTGAGACAGGGGCTTCTTTGTGCCTGTAGGGTCTTCTGTGCTTCTGTGTGGCCCCTAGTGTATCTCCAGCACATGGAACAGAATACTGGCCTTAAGATGGCAATGGTCATCATTCTCCTCGCTTGGTTTTGAAATTTCATATAGCTCAGGCAATATGTAAAAAAAACACTAAACATGCAATATACACTCAAGTATGTGGGAAGAATTTGAAATGTGCCCCAAATGCCTGGTCTGGTCAGTGTCACAGATGATATAAATAAAAACTCAACCACATATTTAGACCAGGGTTAACCAGGCTTCCCTCATAGCTCAGTGGGTAAAGAATCTGCCTGCAGTGCTGGAGACTAGGGTTCGATCCTGGGTCAGGAAGATCCCCGGAGAAGGGAATGGCAACCCACTCCAGTATTCTTGCCTGGAAAAATCCCATGGACAGAGGAGACTGGTGCGCTACAGCCCATGGGGTCGCAAAGAGTCGGACACAACTGAGCTACTAACACTTTCACTTTCACTTTAACCATTAAAGAGTAAAAACCTGGCTACACATCCGAGTCCACAAGCGACCAGCCACTCCCACCTTAATAACGGCACTAGATGAAACAAACCTCAAATTAGGAAATGTTTCCTGGGAGGAAGTTCCCTACGAGAGTGGCAACAGAGTTAGATTGGCTAGGGGTGAACTGGCGCTGTGTGAGCCTGGATCCTGCGCTGGAGCTTCCGCTACAGTTCCTATGGAGGCAAGGACTTCTCTGATTCTAGTTTGTGTTTAGTGGTAGATGCAATAGTGATGAATATTGTATACTGGTGAGGTTGCAGGGTATCACACTCATTTCTCCCTTTACCACTGTGACAATAAAGGAGAACCTACCAGGTGTACTTCTCTGACGGAAGCAAGTAACACCTGACACGGTTGTCATCACTAGTGGTAAATTATCTTCCAAAGAAGCAGATGGGAACCGCATTGCATTTTCAGATTGTGTTTTTAGTGTTATTCCTTTATATTTCCAGCTCTTTATTACACATTTTCTAAGTTAAAATAAAGGATTTGGGAGGAGCTGTGAGAAAAAGCCTGCAGTATAGTTATGCTTTGGGGAGATTATTTGAAGGGGATCTAAAAAAATTGTTTTTAGAAAATGTAAAATGTTTAATGGGGGGAGCTAGAATGTTTCCGTAAATTAATACCATACTATTGGTTTTAACTAAGTTTTGTACTTTTTAAAACAACCCTCTGCTGCTATTTTGAAGAGGTCAACTAGGAACTTTTAACAGAGTTGATGATATTGTGTTAACATGAGTGAAGTTGTACTAGACAAACCATTTTCTTATTCTATTCCACCCTCAAACTGAATTTTCTCACTAGCCTAAATTTTACATTCCTGATTTGTCATAAGCTCTTGGATTATCTATGCTCCAATTTATAAATAGTTTCCAAATTATATATTATGATATATTTTTATAACTTCAAAATTTTAGTAACGTGCTATTTATGGTAAGTCGTTTCTGTGAATTTGCTATATAATGTTACCTGGTTAAAAAAATCTCTGAATAGAATCAAAACATTTTTAGAGGTAAATTTACTATTGTATGGTAGAGGCATTTTTTTCTCTTTTCTAAATTCAGTGTTAATATGTGCTCACTAACATGAAACTAGATATGACAAAAATCTTTTAAGGATTAGTCTTCCCCAATTACTTAATTTTCCAGAGTGTTATAATATCAAAGAATAGTTATTGGACTTCCAACACTTGTCAAAGGGGGATTGTGAATGAATTATTTAACCCAGAGCTATTTTGCTCTATGTTACAGCAAATGACATCAATATTTTCAAATCCACAATATACATCTTATATTGACTCTGTAGACTATGTAAAATTTTGATAGTCTTTAGCATGCCAAAATGCAGAGGTGTAAATATAATCATTCACAGGGAGTCTTTCTTTTATTTCTCTCATTTAGAGTTTCCATTAATAACGGGTAATCTTTCCAGAAATAAAGCATACTTGAGTATGCATAGATCCAGGAGTTTGAAGAAATAAAAATAATTATTAATTAATTGCTAGTATTTGTCACTTTGATATGACATATCATACAGAAGTATTTTCTTAAGACTCCTGATATCTTCCAGAGGCATTTTTTAGATAATCTAACAAATGCCAGAGTAGCTATCTTTAATAACTATTGTTATTAAGATCCATTAGTTACATAAAATCATGGAAGATACAAGAGAAAAATGGCAGTATTAGTCATCAATCTTCCTAGGAAGATAATTTCAAAATAAAAATTTTTTTTCAGGATTACACATTGATGTTTAAATAAAAATTTTTTTTCAAGATTACACATTGATGTTCTAATTCTTTATCCCTAAATTTTAAAATAATCTTTTTAAGACAGCAACCATTCTAAGTCATTTAAAGGCATGTAATTTTTTTTAAATGATCAGCCTTTAGCAAGAATTTAATCCTTCTCTTTAGATGCTTTATTCTAATTCATATACCTTATATCATTCCATAGATGTAAAGATATGAATATATCTTTATAAATGAATAGTTATATTTCAAATCCATATTGCAAGCTGAGTCTCAGATCAGCTTGCTCCTAACAAAAGAGAAGGAAGAAAGAGTTATTTATATGTTATATATATATAGTTTGAAAGTAAAGTGTTTAATTTTTACAAAACATCCTACTCTCCATTTTGAGCTAATTTTGACACTGAATTTCAAATACATCTGCTAGGTAGTATTAGCTTGCCTGATGTAATGATATTTGCACTGAAAATTTTATAGAAAAAGTATCTATTTGGGGTCATTTATAGGCCTTCATCTGGACATCTGCTCTACATTTTTGTATAAAGTTTTTAGCCTCATAATCTTTATTCAATGTACTATTCTGACACAATTTTAATTATATAGCTTCAAAAATTACATATTCACTCTGGATGTTTCCAGTTGCTAGATATACAATTCATTTCTAAGTTTATACTAATATTTGAGTGTTAGTCAGGGTATAACATATATGACAGCCTTGACTTTAGCAGGAGTTTAAAGGTGTTATAATCTTGGCTAAAACGGCCCTCACTTTTTCAGAAAAACATATGAAACCCAGAACGAACTTTTGAAGGTATTGCCACATTTCCTCATGCCTATTTAATCAATTCTAACTTTTGAGGGACTCCTGGTGTTTGTAAGACTTATTTCACATTGTATTAGAATACACGGGTCCATGAAAGAGAATTTGTCTTCCAGTTCTAAGCTATTCAAATCACGTTAGGCTGAAAGCATAAGTGGATCAATCTATTCTCCATCGAATAATTTTAAAACAATGAATAAGCTATTGTTTAGTTGTCTACATTCCTCCATTTTGTTATATTTGAATTACTAAACACTTTACCATCAAACTGTACTTAGTCTAACTTATTTTTCTTTCACTATTTTACAACTCGTTTTAAACTCTAATATTCATCTTGGGTGATGTTTACAACAAGGTGCTTTTCTTCCATTTTCAGCATAAATATTTTGGGATTGTTTGGGTCCTAATTCCTTGCATGGTCATCTGTTGGCTATTTTAAGTTGGTTTGTAATTTCTAAAGAGTTATGTTTACAGCAATAAAATGATTCATATGCCTTCATTATCTTTTCTGAATTGCAAGGTGGGGATGGGTTTCAACATATAAAGAATAATTAGGAGTTATCAAATCTAGTTATAATTTGCAGTCCATATAAGGGAAGAAATCATTTTATTTTCATGCTGTTAAGATTTTTTATTTTTTATTTCCTAATTCATTTCTTCTCATGTTTACTGAGGAACCCTCTCTCTAGAATGCTACTCAGTTATATCAGAACACAGCCTTAAGCAACCTCATGTAACTAAGTCAATGATCAATAACACATTTTAAGCTTTTATTTGATACTTTTAGCATCTTTATGTTTTCACCTTTCTCTTTCATACTCTGATTTTTTTGTTACAGCATTTTATATCTTTTAAGTAGATTTTCTTATTTACTTTTAAAATCATGCCTTTATTATCATATCATCATCTTTATTGAGGTACATCTCCTTCTTGCTCTCCAATGCCACTTTCAGAACACTATCATCTTCATCATTATCATCTTCCCCTTTTCAGACATATGGGATCTGCTTATCTCTCCCTCCCTCTCTTCTTCTTGTGCTATTTTACTGACCTCTTCATAACATTCCCACTTTTACTAAAGACTCTTGTACTCTGGCCCACCTTCTTCTGTGGCTTCTCCAACTCCATGGATGAGGCATTCGGTATCCCACATTCTCAGCTCCTATACCTCCATTCCCCCAGTTTCCTCAGTCACTTGCTTCCTCATCATAACCCAGCATGGCAGGACCTCAAATGCCTCTCTCAATTTCTCCTTATCCTTCCAGCTCATTTGCTGAGGAATTCCAATTGTTGCAATTCCTCCACTTCATTACCCTTTGGACTCCCACCACTTTCTCCACATCTGTCAGCTTCACTTCCCTCCTCATCTATCTAGGCACAGGGCATTTCAGGCCGAGGGGACAACAAAGTTGCAAGCATTCTGAGGTAGGCATGTGGCTTGGGGGATTCAAGGAAGAAGGAGAGACCTACATGTGGAGTGAAAGAAGGAAAGCAATGAGAAATGAAATCTGAGAGGTACCAGGGGTGGGATGGAGTTTGACCTCACAGGTCATTGTAAGAATTCTGACTTCCTCGGTGACATGGAGAGCCACTGGAAAGCCTGGACAGAGGAGTACTCTGATCGAGCTTGTATTTTTAAAAGATCATCTGTTGCCAGCTCTTCCGTGTGTACATGTGTGCTAAGTTGCTTCAGTTTTGCCCACTCTTTGTGACCCCATGGAGTCCTATTACCTGGTTTGATCATACAATTTGGTAGCAAAACAAGTGACAAAAATAAACCAAAGCCCTAAACAGTTTAACAGCAACATGCAAAAAGAAACTGGAAAGCACTGAGCAGTAAATTAAAATCCCACTATAAAGTATCTTGAAAGAACTCAAGTATAATAAATATAAAAGGAGAATACTGGCCAAAAATCTGAAACAGATGCCAGTTTCTCAGCATGAACTTGGTGACTGAGTTCAAATAATACAAACTCCAGCTGACTCTGGGAGGCTTACTTTTTCTAGTTTTACAAACAAAGCTTAATCATGCCAGACTTGGGATATCCCAGTCTGCTCTGTGCCTGTGTCCTAGCCATCCTTATATAAAGCCTAGGGACGAAATCCCCTGCCTCTAGAGCTTTCCTGCAACTGCTCAAAATCTCAGGCTATAATTCTTATCAAAGTTCCTATCTGGGACTTTCCTGTGGTCCAGTGCTTAAGAATCTGCCTACTAATGCAGGGGATATGGGTTCAATCCCTGGTCCAAGAAGATCCCACATGCCATGGTGCAACTAAGCCAGAGAGCCACAACTACTGAAGCCCATGCACCTAGAGCTCACGCTCCACAGCAAGAGAAGCCACTGAAATGAGAGGCCCGAACACTGCAACTAGAGAAAGCCCATAGCAACGAAGATCCAAAACAGCCATAAATATATAAATAAATAAAAGCTCCTATCCGGTTGGACCCAGAACGTAATTGGTCACATTTTTCAAAGGAAAATACTTTGCTGCATTCAAATTAATAGATATCTCTTTCCAAATGTATGCCTGTTTTCTGCTTGATAAATTACTCCTCCAGGCTTCTTGGTTTACTTTAATCACATTTTCAGTTGGCTTCACCCAGAAGTAGACCCTAAGATAGGATGTGAGAGTAATCTGTAGGGAAAGGATGGAGAGGAAGAAACCACAGGTAGTAAATGGTGAGATGAAAAAGGGGAGGGAAAGCAGGCAATAAAAGCCAGGAATCATCATGGACAACTGAAGCTCAGCATTTCTGGGAAGAGAAAATCCCTCCTGGGGAAAACCCTGGGAGCTGGTGTGGTACTCGCACCATAAAGATAAACTCTTCTAGGAATGAGGGCAATATATGCAGAGGGTACTGAAAGGATCTGTCACAAACACTGGTACCCTCTATAGAGCACTCTCTGATAAAATATGTGACACAAAACCTCAGAATTTTCTGATTTAACAGGCCTTTCTTGAACATTCCACTGTAAATAAGAATGATCATGAGTTAATATAGCAACAGAGTGGATAATAAAATCCAATGAAGTAAAATAGGAAAGTCTTCAGGTCCCCCTTGTCATTAACTTGTACCTTTATGATATTATATCATTTATATTAATTAGATGCTTGTCCCTGTAAAGTGTATAGACATATAATCATTCTCTTATAATACATGACTTAGCTTTACTGTTACCCATTTAGGAGTGACCTTGATAGATAATCGTTTTTGATGTCTACTCACTGTCAAAAACAAGGGCTGAGTCATTTAAATTCATCATTTTCTGTGTATGTAGTCTCAACATTCAAACAACTTATTTCTAAAGACAACATGACCATTTACTCTGTTTCGAAGATATATTCTTGCACTTACCTTATTGAAAAATGTACACTGAAATTTCTATCATCATTATTTGAATATGGAAGCAATTAAATAATAAGCCTTGAATTAATGTGTGATGCTGAGAGGTCAGCATAGTGACCAGCAGAAACTCAATAATTATTTTCTGGATACATGAATAAATGCAATTCATTCGCACTTCAGTTTTTCTAAAATCCATTCTCGCCTTGACAATCTGTATGAGGACTGAGCCCCTAGATTACATCACAGAGCATATCAAATTCCACTGTTCTCAACAGAAATTCTCTCTTGAAGTTATTCTTTGGCATGATGATGTCTTGTGAGGAACAATATAATTCATTAGATTGTAAACTGTACCTTTCCTTAAAATGTCTTAAATACATTTGGGGAAAAATTAGATATATAAAAGTTTAGACCTTACTAGCAGGTGGTTAAAATTAAGTAGTTAATGAAAGAAAAATAATTTATTTCCAAATATAACTATTTTTCAAATATCTGAAAAATGAGTCCAAAAAACTGCAAAGAGAATGTTGCTTTCTTCATATGACAAAGATCATGATAGTAATAGAGAAGTGCTCTGAGAATCCTATGAGATTAACAAATCATATCAGTGATCATCTGACAGGTGAAATCAAATGTATGTAGACATTCATACCTTTTCATATGCTGTTCTCTGGGAGAAAAAATAAAGGTATTTCTTTCACATGGGAAGAATATTTTACTAGATACCCCTGCTGCTTAGGTGACGAGCATGTCAAAATATCTATCCATCTTTGCTCTCTATTAATGATCCATAAACAATTTTGTGGTTGGTACCTTAAATGCTAGGACAACTAGAGGGCACCTGGAGAGAGAACATTAACTTTACAGTTTTCCTACCAAGGCAAAAATCCCCCCACTACAAACTCATAAGTTAATATTCTACTTTATAGATTGTCTTCTATAAACATGATTATTGAACATCTATCACCAGGAAAACTGATCTGTTTTCAATATAAAGACAAAAATAAATGTGACCCTAGAAAACACAGATGTAAACTGCAACGGAGAACTCAGGCCAAGTTAGGTAATTTATAGGTCCTATTTGGGTAACTATCTGGCTGGACTTCTCTTTGCAATACTCATTATTAACAACCTAAAACCTCTCCGTCTAAACATTATTATTCACAAAGTAAGAATAATAAGCCATATTTTTAAGACATATAATGAATTTCTAAAATTATTAAAACCAAGATGAGGATTAAAAACTAACCATATAGAACAAAATTTTAAACACATACAAAATTGTTAGAAATTAATGTGTTACAACCTAGAGTAGAAAGCAATAATAAAATCATATTTAATATGTAACACTAAAAACTGAATACTACTTTATAGAAAAAACAGTGTATATCTACACCTAATGCCAAAAGTTTTAATAAATGTCAAATCTATTAAAGATATATACACTCTATAAATCATGAAAGAAAGAATACCACTCAAAGAGAATGCACTGAGTGCTACTTTTTCTATGAAATATATCTAATTTAATGTCCTAAAATCTACAAGGGAAAGAAATAGGTAAGGAATCTGCTATTTACAGAGATAAATTAACTCACTCATGGAAACAAACCCAATTTATAAAATTTCTGAAATTTGAACCATATGTAAATTTTTACCCATTTCAATATCCCACACTGGCATAGCACATTGACTTTAACTGTAAATAGGTAATTCTATGAGCATGACAAATAAGATGCTATAATTAGAGATAAAGTACGTGAAATAAATAAAAGTATATTTTAACTTCTACGCAGTAAAAACTAACAAATGTGATAAAAGTGAACACAATGAAGATTTCCAATTAATGATAGTTGAGTCAAGATATTTTTATGCTACTCAACTCTATGAAATGAAGTAATAGTTGAAAATAACAATCTACCTTCAAAAGCCTACATACACACATGCAATGTCCACTAAGTACACTGAAACGTGGACCAAAACTAGGAAGTTCTAGTTTTGAGGCGGTAGATATTCCTCTAGATCTCTTGTGAAGATTTATCTAAAAACAAATGACACAGCCTTTCAAGATTTAGTGATGTAGGCAGGCTAAAGAATCATCAGAGCACATTTTTACAGGAAACCCATTCCATAATCACTGGTCAGTAGATGAGTCAAAGCTGAAAGGCAGACTCCTTAAAGATCTCCTCTTTACTTTCTGACTCCATAGAAATGAGGAAGGCAGCAAGGGAACAGTATAGCACATTCCAGGTAACCCAGAGACTTATCCAGCTAAACTTCATGAGAAAACTTCTTACAGCAGCAATAGGGAACTAAGAGATAGCAGGGTTCTTTATAACTGCCTATTCAGTGTAAAAATATAATCATTTTCAATTTCAAAATTAAAACACACCCAAGAGAAACTCAAAAGAGAAAAAAAAAAGCTTAAAATAATTGCAACATATACGACAGAGGTTAATTTCCCTTACATGTGAAGAGTGTTTATAAGTCTATAATTAAGACCGCAGTGACACAATAGGAAAAAGGAAGCAAACTTTTCACAGAAAAAGAAACACTAAAAGCCAATAGCACTTCCCTCCCATGAAGAGGGGCTCATCTTACCATATTAAAAAATGTCCATGTTTTTCTGCTGCCATTTTGGATTACCCATAGGTCCTGGTTAATTACCCTGGTTCAGTGACTCTTAAATTTCAGCCTGCAACTCCAGAAGTACCTAGAAAGTCTGTTAAGAATAAATGATTCTAGGTTTCACCTCCAGAGATTCTGATTCAGTAAATCTGGGGTCCAGAAACCTGCATTTGTTTTGTACTGGACCAAACGATTTTGGTACAAGTAGTCCAAGAAATATATTTATAAAAGAACTGCCTAGCTTTTGACTTTCCTGTGTCTGGATTTCTTCCAAAACAACCTGAGCCCACATGACATTCAGAGTCGGCTTGGTACTTAACTAACAGCATCAAAGGTAAACAACACACACATTACAACTTTGCCAAAGAGGGGCATTGCCAGTGCCATCAAAGTAGCCAGAGTGACATATAAGTAATGAGCACATTGTGGAACAGCTGCCACCGCTCTAATGACCAGGAGTCGGGAGGTGAAGCACAATGACATCTGTGGGGAGAAGCATGCAGTAAGTATATGTCTCTTGCATTGGCAGGTGGGTTCTTTACCACCAGTGCCACCTGGGAAGCCCATGCAACAAGCATGTAAGTAGTAATTAACACAGAGCTAGAAGCCACGCTATTCTTTCTGCCCTTGTTTGGAATACATCCCACACCAAGGACATGAAGTCACAGAGAACCAACAAGGCACTTCTGTCTGTGGGTAAGTAAGATTTTAGGGTGTAAACTAACATCATCCTTATGGTACTAACGTAACTCTTTAGGAAACTGATGTTTAACTCCGTGATTTCGAACACCCACTAAATAACCTGGTTTGCCAGCACCCTGGTTGTCATACATAAACTGGTTTTAATGAGGAGACAGGTTATTTATCTTCAATGCCATTATCTCAAAGTGAACAGACACGTATTCATAGTAACTGCTGCTAAGTCTGCTGCTAAGTCACGTCAGTCGTGTCCAACTCTGTGTGACCCCATAGACGGCACCCAACAGGCTCCTCTGTCCCTGGGATTCTCCAGGCAAGAATACTAGAGTGGGTTGCCATTTCCTTCTCCAATGCATGAAAGTGAAAAGTGAAAGTGAAGTCGCTCAGTCGTGTCTGTCTCTTAGCGACCCCATGGACTGCAGCCTACCATGCTCCTCCGTCCATGGGATTCTCCAGGCAAGAGTACTGGAGTGGGGTGCCATTGCCTTCTCCATTCATAGTACCTGCTCTAGGTCAAAACCACAACAGCTTTGTTTACCTTTTGCCCATCCCCCCAGGCCCATGCTAATGAAAACCCTTTTACTTAAGTCAACTCTAGAACCTGCTTGCCTCCAGCATTTGACATAGTTTGGACCATAAATACTTTTAAAATTTCCTTTCCTTTAAACCGGTTTTCAAGAAATTAAGCTGCCCTTGGATACTTAAATCATATCCACCAGTAATCCTAAACTATAATTTCATGTAAAACTTTGCCCTAACATCATTTTCATAGTATCTTTGCCTGTAGAGATGTCTTTTTTTTTTTCCAAAAAGAATTTGTACTGGAATGTACTGAATTAGCTGTCCTCTGTAGCATTCTCTTTAAAAATCATATGAAAGTGCTCTCTATGTGTTAGGAGGGTATGATGTTTGGGATGAAAATATACTGTGACTTTGGAAGCAGGAAGAGACAATATTATAGAAGCACAAGAACAGTAATTAAATATCAAAAGCACCCCTGAAATTCAATGTACACTTTCCTCTGAGGAAATGAAATACTACTGGTTTGATTTCAAACATAAATAATACGGCACGCTTAACTCAAAAATTTCCATTTACAGAGTTAGGTGGCAAACTCAATAGTTTGGTCAACTCTACAACATAGAAAGGCTAATTCATGTTGATACATGGCAGAAACCAACACAATATTTTAAGAAATTAACCTCCAATTAAAAGTAAATTTAAATTAAAAAAAAAAACTGACTATGGTCAAAGTTGCACACATTGGTAAATATACCAAAAAATGTATTCACTTATACACATTAAATGACTAAATTTTTCAGTATGTGAATTATACCTCAATAAACCTCTCATTTAAATAGAAAGGTAACATTCGGCCGTCAACTCTTTTCTATTTTGCCTTCACATATCTACCATTACTGAAAAGTGGATTAAAAGTGTTAGTCACTCAGTCGTCCAACTCTTTGCAATTCCATGGACTGTAGCCCACCAGCTCCTCTGTCCCTAGGGTTTCCCAGGAAAAGTACTGGAGTGTGTAGCTTTCTCTTCTCTAGGGATCTTCCCAAACCGGGGATTGCACAGTGTCTCCTGCATTGCAAGCAGATTCGTTACTGTCTGAGCCACATATAGTCTTTATTTCTATTGCTTATTGTTTCTTTTCTTTGATATTCACCCTATGAATAGCAATTCAGATAGAAAATTCTGTATTTCAGAAGAAATCAATCAACAATGGTATAAACAAAAGAAGGAAATCCTTGTAAAATATCTCCATACTTTTCTCCAAGGGAAAAGTATAATTTTCTCCTGTGAAAAACAATAACTCATAGGGATCTAAACTTGTTTCATTAATTTGCTTCAGTTCAGTTCAGTTCAGTTCAGTCACTCAGTTGTGTCTGACTCTTTGCGACCCCATGAATCGCAGCACGCCAGGCCTCCCTGTTCATTACCATCTCACGGAGTTCACTCAGACTCACGTCCATCGA